>BQNB010090482.1:0-27133 GCA_026074375.1 Tanacetum coccineum | reverse complement strand
GAGTGAAAATTTCCTTAGGGAATTTTCTTAATTGCTCTTGTGATATTATATATTAGTATATATTATTTAGCGTATCACTTATTAAGGAGTTTCATCTTGGTATTACGTTCTGACTGAGTTGTTGGGTTTACGATTTAAAGTGCCCTAGCTCCTCAAACATTTACTGAATGACTTCTGAATTATGATGGCCCGAACAGTGATACAATAATTCCAAACTCTTCAATCAAACTCATAACTCTTAAAACTAAAGTTCTAGAGTACAATCTTCCTAAGACTCAACATATTTACTCAGGTTGCGTGACGTGGCTGTTTACTATCATTTGCTATATCAACCTTCCCTGTTAAGATTGTGATAAGGTCGTGAGCTTTCATTTCAGAATATTTATTACATCTACCTATCAGGTGAGATTCATAACCTCGCCTTTACTTATTTACATGTTTTATAAACCCGCGAGGGGGATACATGCTTGTTACAAACTCTTTTACATACTCGTTTATATTATAACAATGTGATTACTTTTCAAAGACTTAGTGAGATTCATAACCTCGCCTTTACTTATTTACATGTTTTATAAACCCGCGAGGGGGATACATGCTCAATTGTTTTTAATATACACAAGTACTTAAAACCGATATTGTGAGTTCATAGCCTCGCTTTTCAATCTTTTGAATGTTTTATAAACCCGCGAGGGGGATACATGCTTGTTACAAACTCTTTTGCATACTCGTTTATCTTATAACAATGTGATTACTTTTCAAAGACTTAATGAGTTCATAATCTCACATGCTTTATAAACCTGTGATATCTACTGTAAACCATGAATGCAAGTGTTCTCTAAACTATATGCTACCCTGATATATTATTGCCTAAATACATGAAAGTATCTATTTGGGTAGTATCTCCCAATATCTCTTTGGGTAATATCTCCCAATATCTCTTTGGGTAGTATCTCCCAATATCTCTTTGGGTAATATCTCCCAATATCTCTTTGGATAGTAGATCGAAGTATCCCTTAGGGTAGTGACTCCTAATATATCTCCTAGTAAAGGTTCCCGGTTCTATTGAGTTTAAATATATTCATAAGCTTAGGACAATAATACTGTTTTGTATAATAATTATACTCATTGCAGTTATTACCACTTATGGGTGTATAACAATATAATTTCAACCATTTTATTATAAACCTATGAATTTCACTCAACCTTTGTGTTGACTTTTTAGCATGTTTATCTCAGGTTATTGAGCAATATACGGCACGAAGTGGCATGGACTCAAAGATGGCTAAAACTTGTTATCATTTACATTGTATGTAACTAGATTTTGGGACCTACCTTCGTAAAACTCTGGTTTGAAATGAATGATAATGTATCTTTTGAACAAACGTCTCTTTTGGGTCATTTTCTATGATTATGATTGTTGTTTCCATTAAGTAATACCCTAGATTAGCTTTCGCTGCTATATTGTAAAAATGGGGGTGTTACAGATTGGTATCAGCGCCATGGTTATAGAGAACAAGGTCAAAACCTTAACTATAACCACATTTCTTTTCTAGCCATCAAAGTCCTCCGTGCCACTACAATCCGGATTAGTATGTAAAGATACATAATTATTATACTATATTATATCATAAATAACTTATGTTATTTACAATTACGTTGTTAACAGAACGATGTCTTCTCCCAACCACTCTACTTCTGATATTGAGATGCTTTTTCCTCTATGAATATTCTTAACTATATTTCGGTCTCATCGGATTATTTCTTAGCTTCATCGGAAAGCAGTTCTTTTAACTCTTCAGAAA
Source organism: Tanacetum coccineum (assembly GCA_026074375.1). Lineage (NCBI taxonomy): Eukaryota > Viridiplantae > Streptophyta > Magnoliopsida > Asterales > Asteraceae > Tanacetum > Tanacetum coccineum. Next base: position 25,331 of record BQNB010090482.1, on the reverse strand, counting down.
ACTCTATAGATAATATAATCCCACCAGTATTCTCATCTTTCTACAATAATCCTTGTTTGAAGGACGTACAAGCATTTTATGCTAAGGAATTACCTATTTCATCACCAGATCCTATTACTTCACCAGCTATTTTGACTCCATCTCCGGTATTACCACCATCATTACTATTTGATCCTCGATATTTCTTTGTTCCTGAAGAACTATTACCACCTAAGAAGCGAATTTGTTCCTCATCTTCTTCCTCAACTACGTTATCTAATTCATCTCGAAATCAAACTTGTAATTTGGTATCACCATCCTTCTTAGTTTATACTTCTACCCCACCTCAAGTATTTAAAATAGGAAAATGTTTAGATAAGATGTATCTGAAACATCATGAGAAACAAGTTGAAGATATTTTAAATTACTTAGATGAACTCTCTTTTCACCGTATCGAGAAAATGGAGGAAGGACGTATTGATAGAATGATCATACGAAGGAATAGTGACGAACTAAAGACCGAACTCAAGAAAATCCGTACTCAGATTATCAAACTTCAAAAGAAGCCGGTTAGGGCAAAAGGATAAGATTGCCTTTGCTCACTACAGAATTTCCGATCTTGAACGAATCATTGAGAAAATCCAAGCTCATCACCAAACAAATCAGGAAGATCTTTATGAGGTCATCTACCAGCTCCAAAAATCATCAACTCTAAAACTATTAATAACTTTATACCTAAGCCATGGATGTGTGGTATAAATAAAAACGCCATCAGGAAACATCTTTCCTAATTCTCTCAAGAAGATTTCATCACCTGAAAACACTAAGCCTTTTGTTGGATCACACATTCCATTATTTCTGTATCTATCTCTCGAAGTCTTAAATTCTAAAATTTTCCGTTATATTCTTCAATATCAAAGAATGATCACAAGTCTTTTTATTTTCATACCTTAACTTGTGATATGACTATATCATTTTATGGATTCTCATTCTGTGTTGTCTTATGTTGACAGAATGCCTCCCAAAAGGTCATCAACATCTGCAACACCAGCTATGAATCAGGATGCTATCCGGCAACTGATTGTTGATATTACTGCAGCCCTGGAAGCACAAGTTGCTGCCATGGTAAATACCGACAATCCCAATAGGAACACTGGACCCAAAGAAATTCATGTAGCAAAAAGAGGAAACTACAAAGAATTCATAAACTGTCAACCTTTCTACTTCAATGGTACGAAGGGAGCTGTTGACCTCATCCATTTGTTTAAACGTACTGAATCGGTATTTTCTCGTAGCAAGTGTGCCGAGGAAGACAGAGTAACATTTGCTACTGGTACTCTAACCAATGATGCCTTGTCTTGGTGGAATGCATACGCCCAACCTATCGGAATAGAACAAGCCAATAGGATCACCTGGACCGAATTAAAAAGGCTCTTGACCAATAAGTATTGCCCTCGAACTGAAGTCAAGAAAATGGAAGACGAATTTTACAACTTGGTTGTAAAAGGAAATGATCTCAAGACTTACGTTAGAAGATTTCAGGAATTAGCAGTCTTATGTCCAAACATGGTACCAAATTCTGAGAAACTTATGGAAGCTTTCATCGGAGGATTGCCCCAAAGCATTGAAGGAAACGTTACTGCTTCAAAACCTCAGACTCTGGAGGAAGCCACCAACATAGCTCACAGACTAATGGATCAAATAATAAAGCATGATTCTGTGCAAGAAACCAATAATCATAAACGAAAGTTTGAAGATAAAAGAAACACCATCGAAAACAACAACTACCCCAAATATCGCAACAACAATAACCACTCCAACAATCGCAACAACGACAACTATCAAAATAACCATAACGATCACAACCGTAACAATGATTACCACCACCAGCAGAATAGAAGACAAGAAACTGTTAGGACTTATCCTGCCAAAAGATACCATGGAAACCTTCCTTTGTGTACAAGATGCACCCTGCATCACACAGGAGTTTGCACTGTCAAGTGTCGGACTTGCAACAAAGTGGGTCATCTGACCAGAAACTGCAGAAACAAAAGATCAACCGCTGAAAACAACTCTTGAGGATACTCAGGTTCGCCACCAGTTACATATGAAGGATCTTCTGAAACCCACTTCATAAACCCCAAACACCAAGCTACAATCCTTGTCATTTGTTGCTTTTATCTAGAATCCTACCCCAAGACACGTAGCATAAGTATCAACACTCTTAGAGTTTCGGTGATGTAAGATATGTAAATTTATCCATGAAATAATAAAGGGATTATTTCATTTCATCTTGTTATATATGAAAACTCAACATCATTTGTCGATTCTATTATGTTTAACTCTGAAACATAAATTATCATCCTCGACTATATGGGCGTCAATACACATCTCAATATTTTCTTACTTTTCATGATCATACCATATTTTCCGTATCATGTTTTTATGCTTAGGTAAGACGATTTATGATCATCTTATTTAAATGAATTAGGTCACTTCTTCATCTGAATAAGGAAATTATAAATCTCCGAACTATGAATTTATAAATTCTTAGTTACAAGAAGTTGGACGCTTCTTTTTGTAAGTGACTAATTATAAATAAGTAGGCTTAAGTATATAACATACGTACAAACAAGTTTTTTTTAATCCGTTTGTACAAACAATTCCTTAATCATTATCATTATTTTCATCATCTAAAAAATCTGTATCTCACATAATTAGCAACTCTCTTACAAATTCATAATCATTCCTTGACATCACTCATGATCTCCGTATTCTAAAATTCTCTGTTATATTCTGCAACCTAATAACAAGGAAACACACAAGAATCTATACAATGTCAGATGATTTCAATACCACTAGGTATGAAAATTTTGACAAAGACTTGTGATAGCATTCTTATTCGATGTTGACTTTTAAAGGTTAATGAATAACAATTCTTTACGATTAGAGTGGCATAGCAGAAGTAGGTCATAACCCACAGGTTCTATAAATCGAAGTATTTTATTCACCCAGATTCTATCAGGATCTAGAGAAATTCTATTGACTATCATCAAGAGGTATGATCTTGAAAATAAGTAGACATGTGAAAGGAGGTAACTATAATTATGGTACGTAACATAATTATAAATGCATCACACACGTGACTTGTGACCTTGATTAGCCTAACTTAAATTCATGCCCAGTACTTACATTTATTCCCAAACAATACCACTACAACTTTCAATTAAATCTCTGGACGAGATTTCTGTAAGGGGTGGAGACTATAACAACCCAAGAATTTTCATCAAATACAAAACTTATTTTACTATTATCATAATTACGGGGAAATTTTTCGCTTTATTACATTACTTGCATTGTCAATATCTCAGTATGTCATGTAACTTACATAACTAAAGTAGACGAGCTCACGCAACCTACCTATGTCATCCTGTCTTCATATATGTCAAGAAAACATCATAACATATCAAGTCAATATCATCATATTCCTATTACAAGGTACATTATTCCTATAATGTACTATTCGCAACGTTATATCTAAACGGGCTTTAAACCGTTATCGTATACCTCTAAAACCCTAATTCCATGAAGGGTTAATATCTAAAGTGAATGTACAAGCTACTAAAGCATATATACAAGTAATATAACATTTCAATTGAAATATAAACTTCCTCCAAGTCAAGTACAAGTTTTCAAAGCATAATGTACAAGTCATTAAGCATGACATCTAAAATAGCCGTTTTACCTCCGTTTTCATTCTAATTTCTTCACCATCACTTGTGTACAAGCTACTACACTCAATATACAATGTGTAATCCCTAATTATTCTATTCATAAGCTTTCATACATCTTTTTACACTCAAAACCCTAATTCAAAACCCTAAACCCTAAAACCGAGCTAGTTTCTAAACCATGACCCGTTTCTCGATATTTATCCATCATAAACCCAAACCAACTCTCAAATAAGTTGTAATAACTTAATTTAAAACATTATCAATCATGTTCAATCATCATTCCATCATCATTTCAACAATATACAAGAATTACAACTGGAAAACCCTAAATGAACCCTAAATGGATCATATGACCCGTTTACTCGTTTTCACCTATTTTATATCCAAACCATCTATGGATTTTTGCTAATAACACTTAATATAATCCTTGTGAACATTTATCTATCATTAAATTGGCAATATACAAGAATTATAAGCTTGAAAACCCTAATGAAACCCTAACGAGCCCTACTTGAACCCGCGACATATTTCATTCATTTTCGACCCATTTTAAACCAAACCACTTACCAACTCTTGATTATAATCCTTAATATATGTCATAGGATCAGTAACTAATCATTTTTAACCAAGGACACACGAATTATAAGCTTGAAAACACGAGAAAACCCTAATCGAACCAAAACAGACCCGCAACCCATTTTCCTTCAAATTTGACCCATAAATCCCAAAAAACCAACCCGCCCCCCATTTTGTTTGGGGGGGGGGGTGGTGGGGGGCCAAAGCACCTCCATGACAAGAACCTTAACCCTTATAAGCAGCTTACTAAGCTCCTTGTACCTTTGCTTGGTCTCAAATGAAGCCACATCTCCCTCCTTCTAGCCATAACAGCCGCGGCAAGCAACAACACCATCCACCACTTCAATCTACATTCCTAGACTCCACAACTCACTCCATAGATTCAACACTTCATGTACTAGACCCTCCAAGTGTCCAACATCAGATCATAGAAGAAACCTTAAGCCCTAAGTGTTTTCAACTATAAATAGAACCCTAAATCTTTCATTTCAACTCATCCCCCACTTCTTCTTTCTATAACCCAATTGAGCAAACATTCTCTGCTCCATATGATCCTAGGATCATCTAAGAAGATCATTCAAGCAAATCTTTGAAGATTTGAAGCCCCGGGAACAAGATACAAGGCGTACGAGTGGAAATACTACCCGAAACGACCCATTTCCACCATTTTTGATCATTGAAGCTCAAACCCAGGTTCTAAGGATTCTACTTCTGCTCCTACACTCTTATAATGTTCATATGATCCTAAATATACTCTTGTTAAAGTTTCATAACTCAATTCATGCTCATTTTCCATTTTGATCCAAAACCGCACACCCGAAACACTAATTTTGTGTTTTTCTTAAAACTAAATGTTATAATAGTTAAATGTTGTTATAATCTATCCTAGCATGCTTAACTAATGTTAAAATAACCACTTTATTGATTAATGAAGGAATTTGAACTTAAAACTCGCGCGTTTACGCTTAACGAATTGTTATTTTAAACTTGCGTTACGTTAAAACTTCATATTTTAGTTTATTATAACTTTTAAATATCTTTTGAAATGTTAAAATAAGCTTGCATGGCAATTTGGACATGTTTTGTAGTTATAATCCATGCAAGGGGTAATTCGTAACCTTTCTAAACTATAACTAGAAGGGCTGAATATGTCATTATATCAAAGTTATAACTATAGATGGTCTATTAAGATCACTTATTCAAAGTGCAAGAGTTATATACTTGGAAAATCTTTTAAAGTTGAAGGACCAAAGTCGTAAAAGTGCAAACTCCAAGGGTAAATTCTGCCACTTTTCAAACTCAAGGGTCTAAAATGTAACATTTTGAAAAAGTATAAAATCATGTTTAAAACCTTACAAGACATAACTTTAATTAACGCTTCTCGTGCTTAACATTTCTAGATATTGATTAAAATGCTTAAAACCGATTATATCGTATCACAATACTAGGGAGCTTCATATTAAGGAGTTTCATCTTGGTATTACGTTCTGACTGAGTTGTTGGGTTTACGATTTAAAGTGCCCTAGCTCCTCAAACGTTTACTGAATGACTTCTGAATTATGATGGCCCGAACAGTGATACAATAATTCCAAACTCTTCAATCAAACTCATAACTCTTAAACCAAAGTTCTAAAGTACAATCTTCCTAAGACTCAACATATTTACTCAGGTTGCGTGACGTGGCTATTTACTATCATTTTACTATATCAACCTTCCCCGGTTAAGATTGTGATAAGGTCGTCAGCTTTCATTTCAGAATAATTATTACATCTACCTATCAGGTGAAGTTCATAACCTCGCCTTTACTTATTTTACATGTTTTATAAACCCGCGAGGGGGATACATGCTTGTTACAAACTCTTTTACATACTCATTTATCTTATAACAATGTGATTACTTTTCAAAGACTTAGTGAAGTTCATAACCTCGCCTTTACTTATTTACATGTTTTATAAACCCGCGAGGGGGATACATGCTTGTTACAAACTCTTTTACATACTCATTTATCTTATAACAATGTGATTACTTTTCAAAGACTTAGTGAGATTCATAACCTCGCCTTTACTTATTTTACATGTTTTATAAACCCGCGAGGGGGATACATGCTTGTTACAAACTCTTTTACATACTCATTTATCTTATAACAATGTGATTGTTTTTCAATGACTTAGTGAGTTCATAGCCTCACTTTTAATCTCTTTAATGCTTTCATAAACCCGCAAGGGGGATACATGCTATAAATAACGAATACAAATGTTTTACCAGACTATATGCTAATCTGATGTATCATTACAATCAATGTCTAAGTTATAAATCCTACAAGTCATTAAATTTGACTACAAGTCGTTAAATTGACTATGGATGTTAATCTGTTAGTATCATAAATCCTACAAGTCATTAAATTTGACTTCGAGTTGTTAAATTGACTTTGGATATTAATGTGTTAGTTTCATAAATCCTACAAGTCGTTAAATTTGACTTCGAGTCGTTAAATTGACTTTGGATATTAATGTTAGTGTAATAAATCCTTCAAGTCGTTAAATTTGACTTCGAGTCATTAAATTGACTTTGGATGTTAATATGTTGATATATGAGCTCTTCGAGTCATTAAATTGACTTTGGATGTTAATATGTTGATATATGGAGCTCTCGATCATTAAACAGACTTTGGATGTTAATATTTTGATTATATGAGCTCTCGAGTCGTTAAATTGACTTTGGATGATCAATGTGTGGTGACATGAAACAGACCAAATCAGACCAAATCAAGGCAAAATGGATAATACATTGTTTTCTATATTCATTCGATTATTAACCAAATAAATTGGTATATAATAACATGACCCAAGATCATAACAATATCATTTTCATAATAATTATGTTTATACAATTATTATACTATTACTTGTATTCAAACGGTTTATATCATACCTATGAATTTCACTCAACCATTATGTTGACTTTTTAGCATGTTTATCTCAGGTAATTGAGCAAGTTGCGGCACAGAGTGGCATGGACTCGAAGATGGCTGAACTATTATCATTCAAACATGATGTTTTAGATTTTGGGACCTGCATTTTGTAAAACTCTGAATATAATGAATGATAACTAAATTTTTCCAACAATGTCTCTTTTGAGTTGTTTTCTATGATTATGATTGTTGTATCCATGAAGTAATACCCCAGATTAGCTTCCGCTGCTATATTGTAAAAATGGGGGTGTTATAGAAAGCGTATGGGTGAAGTTGGAATTTACCCTATGTTCGTTGTTGAGTTAAAATGGGAGGGAAAGGGGATGAGGGTACAGTAAAAGTTGACCCGTGATATCTTTTGACTTTGACCCGGGTTATGATTTTGGTAATGGGCTTATGACTTTGGACTTGGGCCAGGAATGGGTTATTGGTTAATAGATTTGGACTTGTATTTTTGTTATATTTTAGGCTTGGTTTAGTATAGATACACTGTTAATGGGCTGACCTCGGCCCAATAAAATGGGTACGGATTAGCCCATTAAGGATGTATACGCCTTCGGCTTTGTTTTCTCACGCTCTTTCTATTCTCATGCTCGATTGTCCTTTTTGCTTTGTTTTTGTCCATTTTAGATATATCCGTTACCTGCACAATACAAATCACAAAACACACATATACAATGCATTTTTCATGTATTTTTGGTCTTTTAAGCTTATTTTAATAAGGAAAAAGAATATGTGAATAAACACATATCAAGGTCCATGTTGATATATTTAAGATAATTTTTCCAATCTAAGTCCTTATCCATAGAGAGAAGAATATTTATCTTTTTCATGGTGATGTCTATCCATTTACCATTGCGTGCATGATTTTTTCCCACAGAGAGTTCATCATCAGCCAGAGCCATTAATACTTGAACCCTTATCTCCTCCTCATCGTCAGATACTTCTTCCTCATCCTGATCGAATGTGTCAGCAACTAAGCCTTTGTTCTTTAACTAAAAGGGTTTTAAGGACTGAGAAGTAGGAGGACTAGCCTCAAGAAGTGCCAGTTTAGCTTTCATTTTCTTGTATTTAGCCTTGTAGTCCTTTTGGACTTTTGGTTTACCCTGACTGCTTTGAGCATGTTGGGTAGACTGAATAAACTTTAGGGTAAACTTAGGTTGAAATCCTCTTGACACGAAGGATGAGTTAGACATAGAATATGTATAAGATGGTTCATACGTTTTAGAAAATCAATCTCTTGCAAAATGATCTTTTTGCCACATTTGTTACATTTAGTGTCCTCATTTACTTTTTGAACAGAAAAATTGTTTTTCCTTTTTATAAAACGTTTTGAATTATCCAAACAAGACCCTTTCATGAAATTCCATATCAATATCTCGAGGTAAACTCTTACTAGTTCTCTTATCAGCCTCATCATTAGAATTTCTTGAAAAATCCTCACAATGTTGTTAGAAAAGAAGGCAGTTGATATAGGAGAGTCTGAGAAGGAGTAGTAATTAGGGCCTTTTTTGTATATGAGTATCTCCTTGAGATAAGGTTGTCTTCATAGACAAACTTTTCCATAAGATACACAAGTCAAGGGTCTGAGTAGGTTTGGCATTTCTAGTCATCTGAGAAAGCTGAGCCATTCTTAAGAGACGGTATCACACAACCAAAATTGATTTTGTGCTTAGATAATGTTACACCATTATTGGCAAGCTCATTGAGCAAGGTTTTGTAATAGGTGTAGGTCTGTGAGAGAGTCTAAGAGGTTTTAGCTCTGAAAGTTTAATAATCAAGTTTTAAATTCATGATCATGTTTTCCTTGGTATCAAAGGGACCTTCAAAGCTGTGAACCAAGTCAGTCTATGTATCTTTAGCTATCTCACAGCTAATGACTGACTCCATTATATCAACTGTAGACCATAAAATAATGATGTCTTACGCGATGGATCTTGATTGACCATCCCCTCTCATCTTAGGGTCACCATTGGGACTTAGGTTAAATTGGCACCATCTGCCCTTTTTGGTTGAAAAGGACCATCCTTAATAGACTGAATAGTAGGGTTCCATTCTAGTCAAATAGCAAAGCATATGCTTTTTCCATTTGTTAAATTTTCTAGGATCTAAACGAGGAGCAACATCAGAGTAGATGCCTCCTTTTTTGTCTACTAGCTGGGGTACATTACTTATAGCAGCCATTTTAGGATCTAGGTTTTAAAAACTCAAAGCAGATTTAAAAGAGTTTTATAAACCTTCTCCTCTGATACCACTGGTTATTCCCTTTGAGTTAGTGATCAAAACTATAGGAGTTAAGATAAACTAACTCATGGCTTTAAGTAATGTAATGAAAATCATTTTTTGACAGATATAATATAAAAACGTAAAGAAAAACAAAACCAATTTTCAAATGTTTAACTCTTAATTTAGTAAAATTTAACGTCTCATGTATGCGGAACTACAATAGGGATTGAATGACAATGTCTGTGTGTGTGTGATCTCCTCACTAACAACTTTGCATAAACCTAAAGTGTTATGCAAAGTTAACTACTATGTTAACCAACTGAGCTCGCTTAGGGACATAATAGATTTAGAGGAGTAGGTGTTTGTGAAAGATATTACTTTAAATGCATAAACTTAACCTACTCCTTTTCAAGACGTTTTCTATTTATACTACTTAGGTAAGGTCATACCCACATGGGTGATAAGTGCGTGTCCTAATGCCAATAGGCTAGTACATATTGTACACCTTTGTCTCGATTACAATTCTATTCTAAGTATGGGACAAACACACTTTCTAAGATCAGTGTTGACACTTACATTGTATTTATACCCTATTCAAGATAGTTTGACTTCAGATAGATAAGAGCTTAGACTTATCTATTTCAAACTATCCCACCTATTCTTCAGTCTCTTGTCTTTAGGGTCTTCTAGTTGTTGGAGATCGTATGGGGATCAGTGAGTCTATTGCCACAACTCAATGAACCCATCACCTTCTTCTTTGGCTCAATCTTCATTCATTAAGAACCGCCTCACTGAATGCTAGAGTCTTTCTTGTAGACTTAGGCTAAGCATCTTGAAGGCAACTCACTGAGTGGCTATTCACTCAGTGATCTTGAAATGTTAAAGGTTATTAACACTTAGGTTATTTTGTATTCAAATCCTAAGTGAAAGATCATTAGGCACCTAAATGGCCTAACATATAATTATTTAGGCTGGGGGGGGGTTAGGCTGACATGTGAATTAAGGTTAACAGGATATAAGGATAGGTTATGTAACTGTCCTTAGTGTAGGGATTGCTCATATCACCGCCTGCAGTAATGTAGACACTTATAAAGTTTAGGAAAACTCTTTTAGGAGGGTTTATAGTCGAGATGTGGGATTATCGACACTAGATAGGTCTTTAGGATAGTTAGGGGTTAACCACTAAGCATGGATACTCACCCTTCGTGACCAACGGGGAATTGAGATCAAAGGATATATAGGACAGTTTTTTATACTGATTCAGACATGTCGATATTAGAACCACCATACAAGATAATTATACATTGCACTAGGAAATGGAATCATTACGTTAATATGGGATTAACCAGGCTAGCACGAGTTCTCCTATTGGTTAGTAAAACCATTTCTATTCCTGTTATTTAATTTTCTTTCATTTCTACAATCAATTCAGCTTTTAAAACCATGACAATTAAAACTTAGATTTTAGACTGCCCATTAGCTCTTGGGACGACCTCGGATTTACCAATCCTACACTACAAACGATTGGGTTATCCGCCTGTTAGTGCATTGTAGACCATAGGTAGTCGAGTTTTATAAATTTAAAACTTGAAAATAAATTTAAACAATTATGCGCATCAAATTTTTGGTGCCGCTGCCGAAGAGCTAAATAGGTTTTGACTTTGAGTTTTGTATATATCTTGTTTTCATTTCAGTATTGTTCAAATTTCATAGTATTTTTGTTTTCCTTTAAAGAGCATAAACTACTGGTATCTTGTGTTTGATTTTTAGGAATCATGGAAATGGAGCCTGATATTGATAAAATGACTCTGATGAGTACCTGGAGTATGAAGCAGAGAAGGAAAGGCAATTAAAGAGGAATGTTCAATCCAAAAGAAGTCCAATAAAATATGAAGGGGCGGATTTGAACTCTTTTCACTGGGATAAGAGTAGAACTTTTAATTATTCGTATTATCATGAGGATGTTGAGATCGACAAGTATCATGACTTACCTCCTCTACACCCTTGTTTCCAATCTACTCAACTATATACTGAGGATGGTTTAGTATCTTACAATGAGAGCGATAAGGTTGACAATTGTTGGGAAATAGATTGTAAAAGACTTAATACTGGTAGTATAACAGTTAAGTCTAGTAGTAATAGTTAGTTCTGGCAGTACTAAGTTAATACTGGCAGTACTAAGTTAAGTCTGGCAGTACTAAAGTTAGTACTGGTAGAGTAGCAGTACTAGAGTTAGTACTGGTCGTAGTTAGTTAAGTTTGTTCTAGTTAAGTCTATTTATGTAACAGAATAGTAATAGTTATCTTAGAGATATCTTAGGAGATATCTTAGGAAAAGATATGTATTATCTTTTCACACGTTTGTAAAGCCCATTAGGGTTTCCTTGGTGTATAAAAGGAACCCTAAGGCACAATGTTATGTATGTGATTGAAATATCAATAGAAGTCATTAGAGCTAATAGAAAATTAGTATTATAGTTTCTTCTTAATCTTGTGTTAAGATTCCGCATTAACACTTGATACTCATAGTCAGTGTCTCTCACATAGTTGATTTGGATTTATTCAAGTTAGCTATCGTCTTACAAAGGCTGTATAGATCCTAAACCAAGGACCTACAAGTAGTATCAGAGCCTGTAGAGGGACTCTAAGAAAGAAGAATCACTAAAAGAAACAAAAAAAAACCCCAAAACTACACTCTCCTACGAATTCTTATACAAAATATCTCAATCAGCTTAAATGATGAGTTCTCACAACAACTCCGTGTATGATGAAATCATACCATGGAAAATGCATCAGTAACACTGTCTGCACCTAAACAACCAACAACAGAGTGATTCCTCAAACAACAGCTATCTCGAAATCAAACCTCCATCGAAGAAGGAGAGTAATGATATAAGGGCTATTTAGATGGAGCATACCTAGTGTACATCGACAATGAGGTTTGGGAAGGTAATTCAAAATGGAAACTCCAAGAAAAAAATTTCAACTGGAAATGATGGTATTGTTCGAATACTTTCACCAGTAACTGCTGCAGAAATTTAAGCTGTTGAAAAGGAAAGGAAGGCTAAGAATATCTTGCTGATGGCTATTCCCAAGGAGCATATGAGAAGGTTTCATAGAATGGATGATGCAAAATAGATCTGGGAAGCCATCAGAACTAGGTTTGGTGGTAATACAAATTCAAAGAAAATGCAAAAAGCTATTTTCAAACAACAGTTTGAAGCATTTAAAATATCCAGTACTGAAGGGTTAGAAAAGGGATATGACAGATTCCAACAGTTACCTTCTCAGTTGGAAGCTCATGGTGCTAAAGTATCAACTGAGGATGCAAATCATAAGTTTCTCAGATCTTTGCCCGCAGCATGGTCTAATCTGGCAATGACTAGGAGAACTAAACCAGAGGTTGACACTTTATCTATTGATGATTTGTACAATAACCTTAGAGTTTTTGAGCAGGAAATTCAAGGTGCCTCAAAAACATCTTCAAGTGCTCAAAATGTTGCTTTTGTTTCACAAAGCAAAAGCAACACTAATAAAGTTAAGTCTGGTTTTACCGGTGCCTACAGTACTTGCATTCCTTCTACTTCTTCAACAAATATTCCTGAAAAAGAAGTTCCTGCTGGTTTTGCTGATGAAGTTATCTATTCCCTCTTTGCCAAACAATTAGAGGACTAGGACTTGCTTCATGAAGATCTGGAATAAATTGATGATGTAGACGTTGAAGAGATGGACATAAATTGGCAAATAGGCAATGATTTGCTAATCGAATGAAGAGAATTCTATAATAAAACAGGAAGAAGAGTTTAGTGTGGAGGAAAAACACATGTTGGCTTTGACAAACGATAGCTTTGAATGCTTAATTGTCACAACACTGGTCACTTTGCTAGGGAATGTACAGCAAAGGGGACACATCATGGAAAGAAGAAGAGAGACTCATTTTATCAACATCAAGAAGCTGGGAAGCAAGAGAAGAATCAGATGGGCTTGCTGATAATAGATGATGGGATTGTCAATTGGGGAGAACATACTGCAGTTGAAGAGACAAATCATGCACTTATGGCTATCAGCTCAAGTAATGAGGTAACTTTGTGTTCTAAAACTTGCATTGATTCATACAATACTCTTAAACTACTGTGTGATGAACAAATGAATCAGTTAGGTGATCAAGAAGCACAAATACTTGCATATAGTCAAGCTGTTAAGAAACTAGAAGCTCAACTTGTTACTTTTTAAAAACATCAACTTTCTCTAAATGAAAAGCTTACATTCCAGGCTAATGAAATATATGAAAAAGATAAAAAGCTTAAAAGATATAGGAGAATAGGAATGAAAGCTGTAAAAGAAAAGGAACAATTGCAGAAAACATTAGATACATGGAAAGATTCTTCCAAGAATCTTTAGAGATTAATTAATTCTGGCGTGAGTTCAAATAGTAAAGTTGGTCGTTATGATTGAAATACAATCAAATAATGAGGTTTCCTAAGTTTATAGGAAGAAAAGAACGTTTCTGTGTTTAAGTGTTCAAAAAAGAGGATTCACTTAAGTAAACCCTTGTACAGTAATTTACTAGGGCCTAAATGAATTTAAAGGAATGTAACCAACATCCCTTAAGTGGAGATTATACTCCTTCACCACAAGATGAAATTGATGAGTCTTTGTATGTTTATGGTAAAAAGGGACCCCAAGAGCCAGAACCTAGTGTATCAGATGATAGATCCAGTGAATTTTCTACACAGGTCAAACTACGACCTGCAGGATTCTATTGGAACTTACCCCCCCCCCCCATTCCCCCTGAACATTCTGTTGATCTTGAATCAGAGATCTCAAGAGTACCTTCAGAAGTGTATGTGTCTACACCTATAACAACAAACAAAACAAGTGTGTCTGCTCCAAAATCAAAAGAAGTTGAACCTAGTTGTGTCTCAAACATAAAAACTCCTAGGCAACCCCAATCAAAGAACCAAAAGGCAACCACCTAAAGATCACAGGAAAATTGGAATGCTATGATTGGAAAAGAAGAACTAGGGGAAGGATAACTCATTTCAACAAGAAGAAATTTTGTTTGTGGTAGTCAAGTATTTGATTAAAGATTGTGTCTATTATAAAAAGAAAAAGGAAAGAGAAGCTGAGGTTAAGAGGGTTGTTAATACTAGTAATGGGATGGCAAAACCAGTATGGACAAATGCAAACAGGGTCAATCACTCTAATAAATTTGTTCCTAGATCAGTACAACTTAATGCTGGTAGGCCAAATATTAATTCTGTTAGGCCTAATATTAATACTGGTAGGACAAATATTAATTCTGTTAGGCCTAGAGTTAATGCTGTTAGTTCTAATGTTAATATAGTTAGGATCTAGACAGCCATACCTACCAAAGACCTCAACCAGTTTTTAGATCCAAAGACCACAGATGAATCAAATTAATCAAAGAAGGGATTTTTCAAAATCACATTCATCTGTAAGAAGACCCTTTGCAAAAACTACAACACAAATGTCTTATTCTAATGCTGTAAAGGAAAATTGGGGATCTGCTGTTAAGACCTTAGCAAGTTATAATTGGAGGAACTATAAACCAAACTCCAATTGTGACAGTGGACCAACTTTTATTAGAACTGTGAATGCTAAAGGTCACAAGTCAGACCCAAAGCCATGTAAAGCCTGGGTCCCTAAGCGAAACTAATTTCTCTTTTCATGTGCAGGAACATCCACTGAAGTAACATGGTAGATAGAGGAATATTATGAATGGATGCTCAGGTCACGATGATAGAACAAGGATCAATCTGAGATTTAGAAAGAATTCAATGGGGGATCTGTTACCTTTAGAGGTAATTCAGAAGTAACTAACAGTGCAGGTACTCCAACATCTATTGCTTCTGAGGAAAAAGATGAAGAAGTAGAGCTTATTGTTGTGCCTTCAGCTGTAAGGATTCCTGAAGAAAAAGATGTATCAAGGACTTCTTCCACAAATTCAAAGAAAGAGGATTTCTCTACTGACTCTTTAGAAGAAAATCCTAAGATTCATGCTTTTAGAAGAGAGTTGGAAGAAATTGCCCTAAAGCATTTAGGGACAGTCCCTGAGAACAACACTACCAGTACTTCCTCAGTTAATACTGGTAGTCACACAGTTAATACTGGTAGGCTTGAACATGATGACTCACTTATGCCAGAGCTAGAAATCTTTCACAAGCCTGAGACAGGGATTTTTGATGAGGCATCTTATGATGAGGAGGGTGTGATAACTGATTTCAACAGTCTTCCTACAGAAATTGAAGTCAGTCCTACTCCTACACTTAGGATTCATAGTATTCACCCAAAAAGTCAAATACTTGGTGATCCTAAGTCAGCTGTGCAAACTAGGAGCAAAGTGCAGAACAAATCAGGAGCTCATGCTCTTCTCAGTCATATTCAAAAGCAGCAAAGAAACAATCACAAAGATCAACAACATTGTTTGTTTGCCTGCTTTCTATCTCAGGAGGAACCTAAGAAGATTGCTGAAGCTTTACAAGATGACAGTTGGGTTCAAGCCATGCAAGAAGAACTGTTACAGTTCAAGCTACAACAAGTATGGGTTCTTGTAGATCTACCTCATGGAATGAAGGTGATTGGCACCAAGTGGGTCTACAGAAATAAAAGAGATGAAAGAGGTGTGGTTGTGAGGAATAAAGCAAGATTGGTGGCCCAAGGGTACACACAGGAAGAAGGTATTGACTATGATGAGGTTTTTGCTCCTGTGGCAAGAATAGAAGCTATCAGGTTTTTTTAGCCTTATGCCTCATTTATGGGGTTCATATGTATTACCCACATGGAATGATAAAAAAGTGCCTTTTCTGTATGGCACTATAGATGAGAGGTTTATGTCTCACAACTCCTGGTTTTGTTGTCCTGATCATCCTACGAAAGGTTTTATAAGGTGGTCAAAGCTTTGTATGGGATGCATCAAGCTCCTAGAGCCTTGGTATGTACTTTATCAACATTCCTAGAGGATCATGGATTACAAGAGGGGCACAATTGACAAGGACTTTATTTTATTAAAAGGACAAGAAGGATATCATGCCTGAGTTCAAGGTATGTTGATGTTATTTATTTTTGGTTTTCTACCATCAAAGTCTTGTGTGATGAGTTTGAAGACTTGATAAAAAGCAGATATCACGATGAGTTCATATGGGTGAACTCACATTTTTCTTAGGATTACATGTCAAACAGAACAAGGCAGGGATCTTCATATCTCAGGATAAGTATGTAGCTGAGATACTCAAGAAATTTGATCTGTAAATGTGAAAGCTGCAATAACACCCATGGAGACCAAGGTGGCTCTAACAAAGGATGAGGAAGCTATTAATTTGGATGTACACTTGTACAACATCCTTGATAGGTTACCTCTTGTTATTTAATGCTCTAGACCTGATATAATGTATGCAGTATGTGTCTGTTCACGTTTTCAGGTCACTCCAAAGACTTCACATCTCAATGTTGTGAAGATAATCTTCAAGTAACCTTGAAGGGCAAACCAAACTTAGGTGCTTATGGTATCCAAGGAATCTCCCTTTGACCTGGAAGCATTCTCCTGATAGTGATTATGGTGGGTCAACCTTGACATTTGAAATACAACAGGTGGTTCGTCAATTTCTTGGACAAAGGACTTGTTCATGGCAATGCAAGAATCATACCAAGTGCTACTTCAACAACTGAAGCTAAATATGTTGCTGCTTGCAAATTGCTGTGGACAAGTATTGTGGGTTCAAAAATCCAACTGCTGGACTATGGTTTCAATTTCATGAATACAAAAATCACATTGATAATGAAAGCACTTCATGCATTGTGAAGAACCCAGTATATCATTCCAAGGACAAAGCACACGAGATACGTCACCATTAATAGTGTTGTTATGAGTAGAAGCTCATTAGTGTGGAGAAAAAAATTCACACAGACCTAATATGTAGCTGACCTATTGACTAAACTTTTGATGGACAACGGTTTAATTACTTGTGTGGTTTGCAATTGGTATGATAAAAACCCATAGCTACATTTTAAGGTGAGACTTAGTTGTTATGATAGGTTGTTTTGTTCTAAGTAGCTAAGTAGTCTTAATACTGTTAGTTAGTTCATATTAATACTGTTAGTTATATCATATTAATACTGGTAGTTAAGCAGTATTAATTCGGGTAGTTAGTTTCAATAATTTTGTTCTTTATACAAACTCTTGCAGGATGGTTTTTCTTTGTTTCTAGACTAATTCTTGGCAGGGAATAAAGCAGGATTTTGCAGATGTAAGACAGGCGTGATAAGGTTTTAGCTTTTGTAAATCTTCATTAAATACTTAATTCTGGTTGAAAAAGAGTTAATTCAGGTTGAATCTTAATTAATTCTGGTTGACCAAAATTAAGTCTGGTAGTGTAAATTTTAATACTGGTAGGTTATTGTTAGTGCTGGTTGCGGGAAAATTGACTTTCTTCTGCTTTAACACTGTTTAAATGTTACCGTTATAGATTTTTACGGCGCTATTGTCGTTAACAGAGAAGCTATATATAGATAAAGTTTGATTTCTCTTTCATACTTATCTTTTTATTGCTATATCCTCTTCGCAAAATAAAAATCTTCTTTATTTTAATAATGAATACAGTCAATTGTCTTGTTACCAGCATCTACAACCTCACTCGCATCAAAACCCAAGTACACATCCATACCTTTTATTGATACGTTTGACTCATGGCCCAATTAAAATATTGTGACAAACACAATCAAGTGGGGTTTTTGCGCAAGCCTGACGAAAGTGCAGGGTTTGCAGAGATAGTGGATTTTCTATGAGGTTCCAACCTCAGGTATGCTTTAACTTCTAATCCTACTATCTATGATTCCTAGCTAAAACAGTTTTGGCAGACTGCTACTGACCAACTCTTATTGTGATGGGACTCTAGAATACATGCACTATTGATACCACATGGGTATACAATCACTGGGCATCTATTAGAGATTAAGCTTCCAATTGCAGATGCTGCTGGGATTACAATGTTGCAAAATGATGAGATTTTGAGGGGGATGGGGCAAATGGTGGTATCCTACTAATGGAACTGTTCACCTTTGAGAAAAGCTTTTTCACACCCCAATGGAGAATTGTAGTCCACCATCTTTTGCACTGTTTAAGCGCTAAAGTGGTGGATGGGTTCAATTTAGTAGCAATATTGCTACTGTTTGATTTGTCTTCCACTGGCGAGTTTTTAATTTTCAAAACTTATTTTTGATTTTTGTATGGTGGCCAAATTTGAATATAGCAAGACAAAGTTTCTGATGTATCCTCGTTTTCTGCAACTGGTTTTGTTAATATTCAAACGGAAAACAAACCACCCTTATCTGGCTGGGACCCTGACCTAAATTTTTTTTGGGAATATGGAAAAGGGAGTGGTTTTAGAGGAGCACCAGACCTTTGTTGGCCTGCTATGTTGCTTGTTGCTACTACTAAATCCAATGCAGGTCATGAACATCTGCTGTGGCTAATCTCAACATCATCATCCACACTTCCTGTACCATCTACATCATCACCACAGTACAATCTCACACCCATAATGTCCTAAACCTACAACCTACACTATCCCTGCATACACCTACCACACTATCCCTTGCATCCATACCTACCATAAACCTATCACCTGCATATGCCTTTCACCTACAACCCTATACCTGAAACTGAACTTGAACCAATTGGGCACACCTTTGAGGAGCCATCTTCTGCCCACCAACACTTTTCACCCCCACAAGAACAGGCCTAAGGACAGATGACTATGGATGATTTGCTTCAAGTAGTTCCTCAGTTGATGTCAAGAATTGATAGCCTGGAAACGGATCTCAAACAAACCAAGCTGACAATGGGGAGTGCTATTGTGAAGTTGGTCAAGAAGGTGAAGAAGCTGGAAGGGATTTTGAAAAGGAGAAATGTGGTTTTATCAGACTCTGAAGAGGAAGGAAACCTGAGGTCATGGGGTGGAAAAAGTCAAGTTGATTCCTCTAGTTTTCTTTGGTACAAGGCTAGTTACTCCTCTAATGACTACTTATCAATGCTTCAGGGGAGGAACAAGTGGAAAAAAATTAAAGCCCTACCTACATTAGAGAGCTAAAAACTCTCTCAAGGGGTTGCTTCTCAAAGCCAAAAATCAATTGATAGGGAAGAGGTATAAGAGAAGGAAAGATTCTAAGGGAAAGAACGGTTGCCACTAGCTTGGGATTTCCAGGAAGATGTTAATACAGCAGTCTAGTATTAAAAGTTAGTACTGTTATAGTGAAACGTTAGTACTGGTAGTACTAAAAGGTTTATTCCTTCCCCTGATAAAGGCCAAAGAGAAGGAAAAGCTCCTATGATCATTGAAGAAGCTCCTAAGAAGTCTAAGGAACAAATTCTACAGGAGGAAGCTAGTCTTGCTGAAGCAATCAGATTGGATACTTTACAGAAAGAAGAGGAGGCTAAACAAGTACATTTGGATTCTCTCCTAGCATAAAGAATTGCAGAAGAAGAGATTAAGTAGCAAACAAAAGAAAAGAACGGAGCTCAAGTTCAATTTGAAAGTAGCATTACACAGATAAAGATTAGGATTTACATTAGAGAAAAGTTGAAAGCTTAATGCAGAGTTGTCAAAAGAGTATGCATAGGAACGCTTGTGAATTACAAGGAGAAATTTTGCAAAGAAGATGTTGATTCTAGTAAATTCAAAGGAAGAAATATTTTGCAGAGGAAAGAGCAAGAGATAAAAGAAATAAGCCCATGGACCCCAATCAAACTGAGAACTATATGATGAATTATTTGAAGAATCAGGGGACATGGAAGTTATCTCAGTTGAAGAATTTAAGTTTTGAAGAAGTTAAAGACGAATTTGATAAGATGGTGAAACAGGTTGAATCTTTTGCACCAATAAACCTTGAAGCCACTAAAGATAGTTTGAAAAGATTTGGTGAAGAACTTTAGACAAAGACTTCAAAAAGACTAAAGAGTGATGAAGCAAAGATGATGAGCCACCAAGAAGTCTGGAAAGACGGTGGAAAACAATGGCAGGAAAGTAGGATTTGATTCAGATCTTGATAAGGATGATTCTGAGATTCAAGAGGAAGTTATGTTGACAAGATGATTCTGTTTCAGGTACTAAAATTCCTGTTCATTCCTGTTGCATTGTAGCTTATGAAATCACTAGTATTGCTACTATAACGATTAATCAAGCAAGGAGAAAAAGGTGTGTACCAAATAATTAGGGAAGATGGAACTGATATAGTGTACATAAATTTTGGTGCTATGCTGAAGGATATATCTAGAGATGATCTTACTGAGTTATATAGGATTGTCATGAATAGATATGGTTTGATGGACAAGCGGTCTGAGCTAGAGAAGGTACTTTGGGAATATTTAAAGAATATGTTTGAGGAACCCCTTAGTACAGATCCTATTTAGAGTGTATTAGGTCAGCAAAGGATCATAAGTTAGAGATATTATGATACCTGTAGAGTACATTGTTTGAACTTGAACAATGGTTTAGTATATATATGTTAATTGAAAGAAAATATCCATTATCTGCTGAGATATGCAAAGCCATGCTAGATAAGAACACTTCAAGGAGTAAAAACCAGATGAGGATTGCTACAAAATGTTGAAAATGATGGAAAAGCAAGCTGGTATTAGGAAGTAGTGAAGGTTGATGAGTTAGAAATCTAGGATGGAGATGAGAAGGATAACACTTGGTGGAGGTGCTATGCACTAACACAACAAATGGTTATCAGTCCACCATGTCTAACAGACATAAGGACTGGCTAGTCCAGGAGCAAACGACTCTTGGTAAAGACTTCTCAAATCCGTTTTATAGTTAACAACTTGCCAATAAGTTGTATGGTTTTCAACTCACCATATCTATTTAAGTGAAAAGTTGGCTAGCCCACAAGTTTATGGTTTGTGGTAAAGGCTGTGGAAAAACCATAACTAGTCCATAAGATTATGGCTTATGGTAAAGACAAATTGCAAATCCATATTAGATGGTTGACACTTTACCAAAAAGTGGATGGTACATCAACTCACCAAGTTTCATGTACAAAGAGTTGACATGGTAATCAATCCACCATGGAATTTACCTTTTCTAGGTGCCAAAGGATTGACTAGCCCTGAGCAAACGGCTACAGGTAAAGGCATATCAAATCCGTTTATGGCTATAATGGTTTGCCAAAAACCATATGGTATTCAACTCACCAATGTTTCATGTACTGAGAGTTAAAATGGTTTTCAGTCAACATGGACATGCACCTTTCTGGTGGCCAAAGGACTAACTACTCCAGGAAGTGATTGGCCTACACTGGTAAGAGACATCAAATCCATTTAAAATTTTCAATGATTACCCCTCACAGGAGTAACACACCTGGAAGTGCTGAGAATAGCCTGGAACTATATGATTTGATTGTACATATAGTCAATGTTGCTATATGATGATTGCTGAGAGCTTTGAAGAATAGTTGCTGCCAAAGATCAAAAAGAGATGATTTGAAGGTACTATTGGGGCCAGATTCAAGAATAATTCGAAGAATTCTATTTACAAATCCTCAGGAAGCTCAAAATAATTTAAAGTGAAGATCAGAAATATATTGAAGGAACTTGATGTTCACAAGTGTGAAGATCAAGTCTAGGGTTAGATTGTTGGGAACATAAGATTGTTAAAAGAGTTGATATTGGTAGTTATAACAGTTAGTTAGTCTGTATTAGTTAGTTCTGACAGTACTAAGTTAATACTAGCAGTACTATAGTTAAGTGATGGTGTACTAAAGTAGTACTGGTGAAGTAGCAGTACTATTTTAGTAGCTGGTCATATTTATTGTTAAGTTGTTCTAGTTAAGTTGTTTATGTATAAGAATAGTAATTGTATCTTAGAGATATCTTAGGAGATATTTAGGAAATGATATGCATTATCTCTTTCACACGTTTGTAAAGCCCAATTTAGGGTTTCCTTGTGTTTAGATGGGAACACTAAGGCAACAATGTTATGTACGTGATTGAAATATCAATAGAAAGCATTAGGAGCTTAATAGAAATCAATAGCAAATTAGTATTATTGTTTCTTTTAATTCTTTGTGTTATGATTCTGCTTTTAACAACTTGTTATTCATAGTCTGTGTACTCTCACATGTGATTTGGATTTATTCAAGTTAGTTATTGTCCTACAAAGGCTATATAGATCCTAAACCTAGGACCTACAAACTTTACTTGATTCTTAATAGCACAACAACTGATATTTGAAACATGACTCCCATCTTCTCAATCCACCGACAGTCAAAAAACCGACCACGCCTTCGTCCCTGAAGTTCAAAGGTTGACACTTCATAAAGTCAGCTAAAAATAAGGGCGTGCGCAGTTTGCACGTTCCTGCTTCGATATCCTCGTGCGACTGTGGCTTACATCATTCATTGGTGGAGTTTCGCAAAAGAGCTTTGGCCATCATTTATTGATGGATTATGGAGTCATGTTGTTTGGGTTGTGTTGTTAACAGGGGTGGTCATAGGTGCATGATTGGTCTAGATCACCAAAGGCAAAACATGCGGTTATGTGACAGAATATAATAATGTTATAAATGAGATATCAAACACAAGAGAGGTATATAGTAATGACTTACACACCCATTTCATTTCATAACTTTGAAAATTTTACTTGAAATAGTTGTCGGATTACACAAATACAATTTTAAAATAATATTAGGCTATGTGGCGGGAAACCCTTAATACTTAACTGCCTGTACATTGTCTAGAAAGATAAATAACATTTAATCACTAAATGTGTCTGTCAGCATCCCAGAAGCAATCTTAGGTGATCTGGACTCTAGCTCTGGTTCCTGGCTGTCTAGCTCTCCTCTGTTATCTCACAGTGCTATACAATCGGGATGCGTGCGTCATCTCTGCCTCATTTTTAATGACTCGGAGATTCTCTACCATTTGTGCCTGACGCCTACGATCAGTCTCTCGAAGCACTGCTAACTCAGCCTGCTGCATCTGAAAGCGAGCCTCGTGTACCTAAAGTTGTGTCTGAATGAGAGTACCCTGCAGGTAGTGTTGTTGTGATCTGATATGCCTGGAGATGGTGTCAAGTTTGCATAACATGATCTCGATGGGTTGAAGATCCTTATGAGTCGCTTGACTCAAATCCGATCAATGTGAGCCCAGCCTCTCGAGTTGCATAGCCTCATCCTACTCTCATCCATACTGTCTTTGGCGAGTCATCCTATCCCCTCATAAGGTAAATCGACCCGCTGCAAGTCCATTATCGACTGCTGTGATATACGAGTACCTATTATCCTGAGCATCCTCTAGTAAGCATACAAGTACGTGTAATCATGCTCATGGAGCTACAGTTAGCTCTGTGACCCTAGTATTGACCTATCCTACGGGTCTCATAGATGATATCTATAGGAACTGCCTCTGCCGAATCTACCCAATAAGTATCCCTAATACGGTACCCTACATCCTCTAAGTCCCTGTCGGACTCTCTTTGCTTCTATCCAGTGCTGACAAATCCAATAAAATTACTATCCCCCGACCTTGGTAGGTCTAGCAGTAGAACTCTCCCCAACCTCGTATCTGGAGCCTAGGGTGGACAAATACAAGTCTTACAGGGTGGCTGTCTAGACTGGGTGGCTGCTTAGACTATGGGATATCATCCCTACGGTCAATAGGTGGTGGTATGTATAGAGGTGGTGGTAGTGGAGGTGATGGTAATGCGGCAGTAACTGCATCAATAAGGGCCTGAGTGGATGCTATCCTAAGTGTTTGGATTTGGGTTGGACACCCAGATGATGGTAGTAATGGTGATGGCACAGGTGGTGGTGATGAATGTGCAGGTGGACCCGTGCACCTAGCAAGGCGCTCTCCTGCAGAGGGTGGTGATAGTGAGATATGTGGTAATGGTGATGGAGTAGTCATGGCCAAAAGTCTCTCAACCTCTGCCTCTGGTGGAAGGGATATGGAAACCTGAGGCCGAACGGTAATCCTAGCCCCAATAGTAATGTCAGTGGAGGGTGGTGGTATAGCAGGCTCTATTCCCTCAGGTGGGAAAACAGGCTCATCAGTAGGTACAACAATAGTAGAGTCAGTCGGAGCTAAGTGCTCCTCCTCTTCCTCATCCTCATCATCGGCGTCATCCCCAGATGAATCGCCGTCATCATCATCTCCATCATCTCCCCCGTCCATAAGATAGTCAACCGAACCATCCTCTGTCTCATCATCCTGATACTCCTCTGGATCCTCCTCGGGATCCGACTCAGTAATATACCCGGGTGACTCAACAGTAGGTGAATCAACAGGAGGTAATGGCTGCTCCTCAGCTGGGAACACGTGCTCATCCACCAATGGTATATTGATAAGTGCTTAATTACACATATCTTTTACCTTCAAAAACGAGCTTAAATAACCAAAAACAGACAAAAACTGCCAAATATATGTTTGTTTTGCATTTGTATTGTGCAGGAAGTGGATATCAACAAAAAGACAGAAAACCAAGCCAAAATGACAAAACTGAGCATGGAATGGAAAAGACTGTGCAAAACCAAGGCCAAAGTCCAAAAATGCCAAAGTCAGAGTCAATACTGAAGAATACTATTGAATGCAATCTTAACCCATCTGATGGGCCGGGAAAGCCCAATAGTATAATTACAAAGACTGTGAAGACTTTGAAGACCCAATCCTAGCCCAGTTACAGCCAATCTCAGCCATTGTACACACAAAGCCCAATACAAGCCCAAAAGCCCAACAAAAGCCCACAATCCTTTTTTATAAAACATAAGGACCAAAATGTAAATTTTAAAAACTTTGTTTTATAATTAAAAATGAAAAAAATAAAGAAAA
>BQNB010090481.1:0-27133 GCA_026074375.1 Tanacetum coccineum | reverse complement strand
GGTAAGTCTAGGTCGTTCCACGGGATTTATAGCAATTCACAGATTGTTTATCAAGTAACAAGACTAAATGATTTTCACGGATCATAAAGACAAAACATGTGTATAAAGCAAGCAAGATACCAAGCATAAAAGATATAGATATTGCAAACTTTATATAAACAAAATAATACAAGTCATATATGATGGGTAATCATAATAACAAGCATATCTACCAATGATAACATAGAATCCTTTCGGCCTATATACTACATCATCACGAGCGCATTAAGAATGGTTTATATCAAATATGCATACATATGAATTCCTCCCAACCCGGTCGGTCAACATAAGGAAGGGTCTTAAACATTATTCTACTTGGGTTATTTATAGATTTACTAATCAATTCTCACAAGATTAGCACCAAATTGTTATAGACAGACAACGCGAAATTCATCAAGACAATAGAGCCTTTCGACCTATATCTATTGCAATGACAAATCAAAAGATAAATAATGATCCAAGTAAAACAATATCGAATTCATAAGCATTCATATTCACAAGTTATGCACATATCGTCCAAGTAACAATACACAATCATATCATGACCAAACCAATAACCAACATAACAAACATAAATAAACTCAGCAGCATATCAATATTATTAGTAAAGAAATGTACCAAATCCGTTTATGTGAGTAATTCGACTATAAAGTACCAAAACCAATATTCTAACCAAAATAATCTCTAATCCAACAATCCAAGTATCCATGATCAACCAACAACCTATGCTACTGAATCAACCTGATGATATATCACGTCTCTTCAGGGAATCTGCAACGTATCACCAAATGGAGTGTTTGGGAATGAGGTTTATGGTTGTGACTCAGAAGGATTTGGTGTGAATCCTTCGAGTGACGAGTTTAGGTTATGTAATAGTGATGAATGGACGTCTATAAATGGTAGTGGACCTTTGTAAATTCGTGGCTATGGAGGTAGTGGTGATATAGTGGATCAAAAGGGGTGTTTGGATCATCGGACCCTCAGATCCTCACCATTCCTTCCTTCTCTCCAATTGATTTAGAGAGTGTGTATGTAATATGTTTGAAAATATGAAATTCCCTGGAGTTTTGGGGGGTAAAATATGTGAAAAATATTTTTCGATTTTTAATATGTGAAAACAGAGATGTTTGACAATACCCAATGATCTTCAAGCTGTAATAATATGACTAAGCACCTCACGAATAAGGAAAGTATAATTCACTCAAACACTCATATGTGATGTAATAAAGGGTAAAAGGGAAATCACACTCTGCTCAGACATGATCCATTTCATACCATAGGCTTGTACGACACGGCGTAAGCACCATGTATAATTATCAAAAGATGACTTTTATTCGGGATGTAACGTTAGGCTAAGGGTTAATAAGGGTGTGGATAAGGCATGGAAAATATATACTAGAAATGGTTTTATAATATACATGCCGACAAGTCCAAGAAACTCATGTTGCTAGTTACGACAATCCACAAACCTGTGAGGTTATTGAACAAACCAACCTCCATCTAACAAACAACACTTATTCATACTTTTTTTCGATTCAACTTTTTTTTATTTCTTCTTTTTTCACATTTTTTTCTTTTTCTTTTCATTTTTTTAATCCACCCTCATTCAAACAACTAATAATTCTCCCACACTTGAGATAAGGAACACCACAAAAAATACAAAATACGGAGCGGGCCCTCTTAAGGGGTAAGGCTAGGTTAAGGTTATATTTATTTATTTTTTATTTTTTATTAAGTGGATGAGAAAAATAAATAGAATGGCTCAAGGGGTTAGACTAGGGGTATCTAGCACTAAAGATGAGTGCTAACATAAGGGTTTTATTTGGGAGGTTAGCTAATCAGTGTAACCAGCTAAAAAGAATAAATAATTAAATAGAATGGCTATTTACGTTAAATCCTAAGTTGCCTCTTTATCACATAAAAATACTTATATCACGCGAACGTGATCTCACTGCGGTCTCGTAAAGATTTCAAGCACATTGGAATCATAAATTATCGGCACACTCATAATCAATGGATCAAGCATAAAAATACGTATGCTATATACAGGCTCAAAATCCTTACATATTTACTGAAATGGTTATAAATGCGCAAGTAATGTTATCAATCCCGAGTTGGATCTGCTTTATCAATCGGGACACATCTCTGATTTCAAAACTTTATTTATTTACTACGTTTTTATTCTAATATATTAACCTAAGTGGCAAAAAATTTAAAAACAAGAATAGATTTTTAGATTACCGAGGGCGAACAAAAATTCATACCTTAAAAATGAGTCTGATTTTTCAATTCATTTCCCCCCCCAACACTTAAGTTGAGCATTATGCGTAATTAGAAAATAACTTAAAAATGGGACAAACGGGAAAAATAAATATAAGAGAAACGAGACTTTCCGAGGCTCATAAGTACTTGGTTGAATATGGCGTGAAACGGAACGCCGTCATGTGTATTCTACCACATGTAATATTATAATTCAAATATATCACTCCCCCAAGTGATAAGCTTTACCACCATCCAAGCTTCACCTGTTTTATTTAATCTGCAAAATAAACTAAACTACAAAAACCGTAAAATACTAAAGCGCACTTTCGTAGGCACCACGGTTGCATTTAGCGTATGTTGTTGCCTTTAAACCCCTCGGTGGCCCGAGTGGACGAGTTATAGTCTCGTGAGGGTTTCCAGCGAACACACCCACAAAGTTCAAAACATTTTTTTATTATTTTTTTATATTTTTTTCAAATTTTTTTATTTATACACATTTGATTAAAAATAAGCACGCATAAAATGTGATTTTTAGTTTTTTTTTATATATATATATGAGTTTTGGTTGAAAGACAAATACACATTAAACACATAATAGTTATTTAAGGTACGAAAACTTATAACTACAAACAAAATATTAAAACAAATATATATATATATATATATATATATATTATAATATATTATTATATATATTATATTGGTTTTTTTATTTTTTTTTTTAGACAAAAATCTAACATAAATAATTATATAACGTAAAAATTTTTATTGTTTTTTTCTTTTTATTAATATATCTATTTATGTCTATATATATATTTTTAGACCAGAAGTGCGGCGTACATCGCATTTAACCTTTTTTATTGTTTTTTTTCAAAAATTCAAAATACTAGCGCGGTAAAAAAAACTTGAAAGGTGCGCCGCACACAAACATATGTGCGGCGGTTTTATTATGACAAAAAAATATATTTTTGTTATTATATATATATATATATATATATATATTTTTGTATCACAATTTATTAGTTAAGAACACATATATAATCGCATAAACAAACAAAAGCAAACACACAAACACACAATATTAACAAAAAGAAATAAGAAAATCTTTTTTTTAGATTTTAGAATGTTTAACATTTTTACATAATTCAAATTCAAACACTCAACACACAAACACAAACAAGCAACCTATAATGCATAGATGAATACAAACATATTACAAGTATTCACATAACATAAAAAGAAAGTGCAACTGATTTATTTTTATACAAAATTTTTTGTATGCAGGTGAAAAGTGCGGCGCACAAAGTTAATTGTGCGGCGTACTTACTCCAATATTTTTCAAAATTTTACTTTTTATTTTATTTTTCACATATTCAATGCAAGAAAATATAAACAAACTAATAAACCAACAAAACACATATTTTATTATATAAACAGGAACATGTCAGAAAACAAAATAAGCAAAAACAATTTAGAAAAAAAAATCTTTTTGGTTTCTTTTTTTTCAACTGATAAACTAGATATTAACAAAATTACAAGGCGTATAATCAGATAAAATGGAATTTCAAATGATCACATACCTGAGACTAGCAATTTGGGGGTTTTGTTTGGGTTTTGGTTTTAAATTAAATTATGTTTGTGAAAATTTGCAAAAAGTGCGGCGTACTTTGTGTGGTTTCTTCTTGATTTCATAAAATCCCACGAAAGTTTCATTTCTTTTCTAGGTTTGATCAAGACTTGTAAAATCCCGTGAACTTTAATTCTATAACAAACCACAACTCAATCACTTCATAAAACTTAAGATCTGATATCCATACATAACATCAAAATGTCAAATATTAATACAGATTTGCAAACTCAAACATCGAATGCTCTTTACAATTCCATCATGGAAGCAGGTGGTAAAGATAGTCCACCAATGTTAGCACCTGGTAATTACGTTCTGTGGAAATCAAGAATCAAGAGATACATCGACACCAAACCTAACAATGAACTCATCCACTATTGTCTCCAGAATCCACCTTATAAATTCAAATGGACTGAGAAGACTGTTCCAGTTGCAGAAGGTAGTTCAGAAACCACTACAGAAGGGTATATGGAGAACTACAAGAATGTTTCACAAGACATACGAAATAAACTGCATGCTAAAGCTGAAGCTGTTTAGATAATTCTCACAGGGATATATAATGATATCTACTCCATAGTTGATGCTTATCCAAATGCATGTGAGATGTGGAAAGCAATTAAAAGGTTGAAACAGGGTGAATCAATCAATGCTCAAGATCTTGAAACCAAGTTATATTGGGAGTTTAGAAAATTCACATCACGGGATGGTGAATCACTAGAATCATATTACTCAAGGTTTTACAAGATGATGAATGAGCTTGTCAGAAATAAGTGTGATATTACCAATCATCAAGTGAATGTCCAGTTCTTACTTCAATTGCAACCAAAATGTCAAAGGTTTGTGACACTTGTTAAGTAGAGTCAAGAGTTGAAGACTGTCTCTTACCACAAACTTTATGTCATTTTGAAGCAACACCAGAATGAAGTCAATGAATTAAGAGATGAAAGACTAGCACGTAATGCTAATCCACTTGCACTTGTTGTTCAACAACAACCAGCTTACCATCCTTAAATCTATCATACTCACTACACTAAAAATTCCTCAACGAGATCACAACAAGCTGCTACCAAAAACAGAGGAAAAGCAATTGTCAACTCTTCTCTACCCACTTATGATCAAGAACCTACTATGGTTGCTGAAGATGGTGAAATGTCAAAGGAGAAGGAGATTGATAAAATCATGGCTTTGATTTCTCTATCATTCAAGAAAATCTACAAACCTACCAACAACAACCTCAAAACTTCATCAAACACCAGTAGAGAAAATCAGACAATACTCTAAGGATAGAGGCACTAGGTATGATAATCAGAGTGTAGTTAATGTTACTGGGGCTAGGGAGAATGTAGGTACATAGGTGGTATAGCAATCTAGGATTCAGTGTTATAATTGCAAGGAATATGGGCACGTATCAAGGGAATGTTAGAAACCAAAACGGGCAAAGGATGTAGCTTATCACAAGTAGAAGATGCTACTATGCAAGCAAGAGGAAGCTGGGATCCAGTTGAGTGCTAAACAAGTTAATTGGAGAAATGGCACTGATTATGAACCTGACACTCAAGAATTGGAAGCACATTATATGTACATGGCACATATTCAAGAGGTTACTCCAGATGCTACTGACAATTCTAGACTCATCTTTGATGCTGAACCGTTGCAAAAGGTACAAAATGATGATGATAACTATAATGTGTTTGTCAATGACCGAGAACATCATGTGCAACCTATATCTGTTAATGACACATATTTGGAGGAACAAGGTGATACTAACATCATTATTGAGTCATCGGATATGAGTACTAATGGAGAAATGGTAGACCAGGATGATGATAATCTTGCCAAAGAACGTGATTTGCTTGCTTCTTTAATTGAGAAACTAAAATGTGAAATTAATGACATCAAAAACCGTAACAAATTTTTGGAATCATCAAACAAGACTTTAATTGATAAATTAAAAGGTGAAATTCGAGATTTCAAAGACAAAAATAAAAGTTTAGAATCATCAAATAACCATTCCAAAGAAGCAAACAATGAACTCTGAAAGACTAATCAATTGATGTTCAAAGACCTTAAGAAGTTCCAAGATGAACTTGATAGGTATCATGATGTGAATTATGCGTCAAAGATGGAAATTGATTGTACAAAAGCTAAAGGTGATTTTGTGTCATACAAAATGGAATCTCAAAAGTCACTTAATGAACATACTCAAAAGATAAATGATTTAAATCAAACGATTTCAGAAATGAAAACGGAGCTTTTTGCACATCAAGAAACCATCTCCATAATGTCACAAGAAAAAGAGGCTCAGAAAAAGTTTCACAAAACTCGTGAAGACAAGAAACTTGAAAAAGTCATTGCTTTGGAAAATAAAATCAATGTTTTGGATGATATTGTTTACAAAATAGGTCAATCAGTTCAAACAATGAATATGCTTAATCATAATTGTAAAACGAGTTTTGTTAAACCTAAGTTCCTCAAGAAAGCTCAAAGAGCGAATCCTCATCTATATGATATAGGTTGCTATAATGATAATCTTTCTTTAATGTTAGCTCCTGAATCTGACGAAACGATTCGTCTTGCCCAATAAAGTCGATCAAAATTAAGTGATTTAATCAGACCTTTTGATTATAAAAACTTGAATAATCATTATGATTTGTTCGTTCCACAACATGAAAAGTCGCCTGAACATAGATATTTTTTAGAAAGGTAAAAAATGAGTCATACACCTGTCAAGAATGAAAATTCAAAAGAGACTTTTAATAAACAAACAACTTTGTTAGAAAAACGAATGGATGAATCCATTTCGTGGGATCAAAAGTGTAAAAGCTCTAAAGAACTTTTCAAAATTAAAATTAGTGTTGACATAATTTTTGATGGAGTGGAATGTTGCAAACAAACAATCGCTAAAAGAACATATTTTGGTCACATAGATCCATTCATTCAAAACACAATTGAAGGAAATTTTTGTCCCCAAATTTGAAGAATCAATGCTAATTTAGAAAAAATTCACTTGTGTTTGAAAGAGGAAATTGTTGCTGATTTGAGATATTTTAATTCTCTTGAACATGAAGTAGACTCTCTCAAATATCAACTAGAAACTCAAAAAACACAGTTTTGAATGAAATTGATCGACTTTCCAAGGAATATTATTATGCTGATCACATGAATGCTATACTTGGTGTGTATACTACTCTCGATGAATACACTGATTTACAATGTGAATATGTGGACCAAGTTGTTAGATGTGAACGTCTTGAAAAAGAGCTTTTAAAAAGTAATATAACGTCAAAGAGTTTTGAAGCACTTTAACAACATGCTATCGATCTTGAACTTGCTTTACAACAATGTCAGGAACAGATAAAAAATGACAAAGCTTTTAAAGAAAATCAGTCAAAAGTATTTCTGAAAGAACGTGAACAATATTTTGAAATTCAAGACTTGAAAGCTCAATTACAAGACAAAGGAATTGCAATAAGTGAGTTGAAGAAACTCATTGAAAAGATGAAAGGAAAATCTGTGGAAACTAAGTTTGAAAAACCATCGGTTATTCGACAACCGAATGCTTTTAAAAGTCAAAGACAATCAGTTTTAGGTAAACCGGCTACTTTTTTAGATTCTCTTGCAAAGACAGATTTTTCAAAGTCAAAGTCAGTTACCACAATTAATGTGTCTAATGATTTTTCAAAACCAGTCACTACACAGATTTTGCCTCAGAATGTGAAGTCAATTTTAAAGAACACAAATGTGATTGCTCCAGGAATGTATAAAGTGCACACAAAGCCTAATCAAACTAGAACACCACAGTTGCCTCAAGACATTAGGAAAACTAACAAACGCGTGTCTTTCTCTACAGGAGTAATTTCCACTACTAGTGTTAGCAGACCACAGCTTAAGAGCAATCAATTGGAAGATAGAGTCATGCATAACAATAGTCAAAGGAAGAAACAACAAGTAGAAGACCACCATAGGAATTTTAGGTTTTCTAATAATAAAACGTCTGTAACTGCTGTAATGAAAGTTTGAATGCTAAGACCTCAAATGTAAACTTTGTTTGTGTTACTTGTGGAAAATGTGTATTGAATGACAATCAGGATATGTATGTTCTTTATTATATTAATGGCGTGAATTCTAGGACTAAAATGCCTATGGTTGTACCTATTAGTATTAGAGAACCCAAACGAAGTATGAACCAATCTGCTGCAACACCCCTTAAGAGAACAGTTGCTGCAGAATCCACTAACCAAAAACTTAGAAGCACAATTAGGAAGCAATATGAGCAGATTAGCAATACATGTAAATGGTAGTACTGTAAGATCACACCATCAAGATATAAATGGAAACCTAATTCTAGAACAGTGAATGTTGAACCAAATTTTAGTATGCATCTAGAAACTAAGTCTAGAACTACTACTATTTCGGAACCTACGACTCTTAGGAATTCCACTATATCAAATACTTCACCGTCTTCTAATTCTTTTGCAGCACGTAGAGATAATTCTATTCATCATCGACTATGGGTGCTCAAAGCACATGACGGGAAATCTCAAGCTTCTAAGTAATTTTGTGAAGAAAATTCTAGGTATGGTGAAGTTTGGAAATGATCAAATTGCACTGATTCTTGGTTATGGAGATCTGGTTCAAGGGAATATAACTATCAAAATGGTTTATTACGTCGAAGGGCTGAATCATAATTTATTCTATGTTGTTCAATTCTGTTATATTCGTGATTTGAAGGGAAATGATCTTCTCACAGGTTCTCGTAGAACAAAGCTTTACTCCATCACTCTTCAAGAAACATCTACTCCCAATCCAATTTGCTTAATGGCTAAAGCTACATCGTCTGAAGCATGGTTATGGCATCATCGTCTCTCACATATAAACTTCGATACCATCAACTTGCTTTCAAAATATGATATTGTGACTGACCTTCCCAAATTGAAATTCATCAAAGATCATCTTTGTTCTTCTTGTGAGTTGAGGAAAGCAAAACGTAAGTCTTTTAAGACAAAAACTACCCCAAGCTCAAAATGACGGTTACAAATTCTACACATGGACTTATGTGGTACCATGAGGGTAGAAAGCTTTAATGGTAAGAAATATGTGTTGGTAATTGTTGATGATTATTCACGATATACTTGGACTCACTTTTTGAGATCCAAAGATGAAACACCTGAAGTTCTCATCAATTTCCTCAAACTTGTTCAAATAGGACTTCATGCTCAAGTTAGAACAGTTTGAAATAACAAAGGCACAAAGTTTTTAAATAAAACTCTTCATGCATACTTTGTTCAAGAAGGGATTGAACACCAAACGTCAACTGCTCAAACACCTGAACACAATGGCATTGTCGAAAGACGGAACCGTACTCTTGTTGAGGCTGCTCGAACAATGCTAAGCGCCGCTAAAGTTCCTTTGTTCTTCTGGGCTGAAGCAATTGCAACGGTATGTTTTACTCAGAATCGTTCACTCGTAATTCCTCGACATGAACACCTTACGACATCATCAATGGCCGAAAACCGTCTGTTAAGTTCTTTTACATTTTGGCTCTCTTTGCTACATCGTCAGAGATGGTGAAAATCTTGACAAAATAAAGGAAAAAGGTGATGCATGTATTTTTGTAGGGTATTCCACTTAGTCAAGAGTGTACCGAGTATATAACAAGAGAATAAAAGTGATAGTCGAAACTATTCATGTTAACTTTAACGAATTGCCTCATATGGCGTCAGATCACGTCAATTTTGACCCCGTTCCATAATGTTCGACAACGGCACTTGAACATGAGAATTTAATTCCCGATCCCCAAAGTCGAGAAAATGTTCCTCATACAGCTGAGATAGTAACGACGTCAAATGATCTAGATTTGCTATTTAGTCTGATGTTCAATGAATTACTCAATGGAACTACTCCAGTTGTGTCAAAGTCTTCCGCTGTAACTACTACAGATGCACCTAATCAATGTCAACAACAAAACACAACTCCATCTACTTCAACAACCGTTGCTGCAGATATTCCTCCATTAAACTTTCAAACAACACCTGAAACTACAAATCAAGCACCAACTGTCACTGCTACTGAGAACATTATTCAAGCAGAAACCAATAAAGAATATGCACAAGTTGACGAAGATGAATTTATCAACATCTTTAGTACACCGGTACAAGAACGAGGGGAGACATCTTCTCGATATGCTGACTCGTCAAACATGCAAACATTCTATCAACAACATCCTTCAGAACATCGTTGGACAAAAGATCATATGTTAGAACAAGTCATTAGAAATCCTTCTCAATCAATTACAACAAGACGTCAGCTAGAAACAAATGGCGAGATGTGTATGTTCGCACTCACCGTGAGTCGAACCAAACCGAAGAATATCAAAGAAGCCATGGCTGATTCTGCATTGATTGAAGCGATGCAGGAAGAACTTCACCAGTTTGATCGATTAGATGTATAGGTATTAGTCGACAGACCACTCTTCAAAAATGTCATTAACATGAAGTGGCTCTGGAAAAAGAAACGTGATAAGAAGAATATTGTAATTCGCAACAAAGCTCGTCTTGTAGGTAAGGGATACAACCAGCAGGAAGGAATTGACTTCGAAGAGTCATTTGCTCTAGTCGCTCGATTGGAAGCTGACCGGTTATTCATTACGTATGCTGCACACAAGTAATTTCCTATCTATCAGATGGATGTAAAGTGTAACAACCTGAGTTTTGCGACGCGTATGACGATCACGAATTCAACGTCATAATTATTACTTTATAAATTCGTGTGAACGAATGTCGACATTTAAAATTTTATTTGTCGAGAACAATTATTTTCGTATTTTATTACGAACGAAATTTAGAAATTTTTATTTTCGGACCTTTCGCGAGTCAACGTTTGACCGCGCGACCGTTAAGCGTTTTGATTGTCATAGAAATTTCGACGCGCTTCGTTATTACTTTTATGATGTTAATTGGTATTTTATCGTCCTCATCTCGAGTTAGTCGAAATCTAGTCAAAACATTATTTTGAAGTGAGTACATATTTTATTAAATGTTTTAAAATAAAATTTAACGTGACGGAAATAAAAATGGTCTCGGTAGTGTAATCTCGAGACAAGGTTGTCGGTTTTTATTTAAGTA
The DNA here is from genome assembly GCA_026074375.1 of Tanacetum coccineum. Lineage (NCBI taxonomy): Eukaryota > Viridiplantae > Streptophyta > Magnoliopsida > Asterales > Asteraceae > Tanacetum > Tanacetum coccineum. The sequence continues at coordinate 16,081 of BQNB010090481.1, read as the reverse complement.
AAAAGTTGGCGTGTCAAATGTCTAAACTAGAAAGGATGGAGGGACTAAAAGTGTCAAGTGATCAAACTTATTCTCTATAAATACCAACATGATACACACATTTTTACTCTTTATAAGTTTTGTTCTCATTTGTCCCCTCCTCCTATTTCCGGCCGAGCACCACCACCGGTCGCCGGAAAAATGACATGCAATCCGATCAACTTATATTTTCTTAATCCCCTCGTCATTTCTTACGTTTTCCATCAAAAATATATAACATGCAATGGGTATTTTTCAAGTTATAGTCCGGGTTCGATTCAAGTACTTTCAATTGAAAAGTGGTAGTAAAAGGGGTAGATTATCGTGTTAGTGAAGTTGGTTTTGTTTGAAAATGTCGGTTATGTTGTTTGGGGTCTCGTTCGAACTCGAACCATGCCAAGGGAAACTGAAAACATTTTTATGTTGGTTGTAAGTGTTTTATTTACATTGTCGTAACGTTATTATTATTTTATTATTGTGTTTCGATTGTTATATGTGATGAAATCCGATGAACTAGCGTGGATTAGTTAGATTTTGATATGGGTTGATTGAGCATTGTAAATATCATGTATATACCATTTAGATGTGTCGAGAATGAAATCTTTGGTCAAAAATAGATTTTTAGCGCATTTGGTAAAGCTCAAATCTGAGCAGAAACTTTGGTGCGGAGAACAAGGGTCGAGATTTTGTAAAATCTAATTTTGGTTTAAAAAATATGGTAGAGAGTATTTTTATGAACGTTTTGGTAATTCGAACGCCCCGTAACTCCTAATAACGAAGAAGTTACGGCAAAAACAATATTTGAAAACTAATAAATTTCCGAACAGTTATTTGAGTTTTATTAAGTGTAGACAGAATTTTAAATGCCCGATTTGAGCACTTTCGATTCTGTTTCGGCCTTCCGGCGAAGCACGAAAGTTGCTCGGAACATCGTTTTACTTTGCTGCGAGGCTTGCTAGTTTTAAAATCGAGTAATAACGGGTCAAAACCCAAAGTCAAATTCTGCACTTTTATTAAAAATGTCATAAGTTCCTGCAGAAACTTGCAGGGGCATTTTGGTCATTTTCTGTCTAGTTTGAGGTCTCGGCTAAAACTAAAAAGTTGTCCGGAATGTCTCTTTGCATAAGATATCTTTTGAGTTTAATTCGTGAAAATGTGACATAATGGGTCGTTTTGAGCGGGTCAGATCTAGCAATATATATATATATATATATATATATATATATATATATATATATATATAGAGTGAGGATCAAATGAGAATAATAACTAAAATGAGAATGATAAGAAGTAACCACAACCACACATTTCAGATGCACCTACAAAAGTGGATGCATCTCCCTTTAAATTCTCCCCTTTTATTTTAAATGTGTGGTCAGAATTACTTCTCACCATTCTCATTTTAAGTATTCTTCTCATTGGATCCCTTCCCTATATATATATATATATATATATATATATATATATATATATATATATATATATATATATATATATACATACACACAAAGTCAAAGTCAAATAAAGTCCAACGTTGACTTTTGAAAGTCAACGTGCTGATACAAGACTTGTTGGATGTTTATAAAAATAAAAAACGCTATTATTTTACGAGTAAAACAATTTAGACTTAACGATTGTTACCATGGAGATAATTCTAAAAATAGTAACTTTTGTAATATACGGGATATAACTCTGATATGGGTAATTAATAACCGAATTGAATGTCGAAATTCGACGACATAAATGAATATTATTATAAATATAATTAGATGACGGGACTTATTAAAAATGGTAACTTTCCGAGAATAGCAACTTTCTGAAAATAGAAAGTTTCTGAAAATAAAAAGTTTTCAACAAAGTATCGAACATGTAATACAGAGGATGATCATAACTCAATTATGTGGAGTTTAGGATCTAGGACGCGCAAGTGGATTTCTCTTCACATGTGTATGTATATTTATACTATTTCAATAGTTGCTATGCACGCACTATTTGATCGTACTTTATTATAAAGTAATCGGGCGACATTAATTATAGGTCTGTAGGATCCCGTATCAAACTTCACTTCATATAACGAACCACGAATCGAACTAGAAAAGAGATAAAGAGAACGAGTTGTTTTGTAGAGAGAGAAAGAAGAGAGAGAGATGAGAGAAAATAGAAAAGGAAAAAGATATATTTTAACAACTAACTCTTTTCTAAATAGAAAAGAGTTTATATACCCCGTCGCGTTAAATGACGCGCGGGATATTTAACTAGGACCCGGGCTCGGGTTTTGCTTGGGATTAAACCCGAAACATATACAATATTAGATTAACTATCGAGCCCGATTCCCGATATTATACTATTACAACATTAACTAATTAAATGACCGAGACTCGTACACGTAATGAACGAACTTCCTGTTCGGCTCAATATTTTGAGGCTAACAATCTCCCCCGAAGTGAGTTCATTGATGACACTCCTTCATGAGATAAATGAGATTGCTTTTGTCGTTTAAGCTCATGTGGTCTTGGTCTTTCTCTTTGTTCTTTGTTGTAGGCTTGTTCCTTCATGCTTTGCGATCTTTACTTTTGAGCCTTTGACATTGTCTTTAACGTCTATGCCATCTTGCGATCTTGTGTCTTTGACCAACATTCTCATACTATGCCTTATCTTGAAAGCTTCAAATCAGAGTTAGCGGAAGTCTTTGTCTTTAAATCTTGAGCTTTCTTGATAGATTGTCTTTGTAGAATGAGCATGAATATGTGGTAATGAATCGACTTTGGTTGATTGGGATACTGTCACTACTGTTTTAACCTACATGTTTACGTTAGTGATAATCGAGAAAATTGATTTGAAAATCAATCGACATATTACTTGTAAAAGCATTTTTGTAACACATCAAAAGTTTTAAGCTTTTATCAAAATTCATCAACCGTCAATTCATTTACTGGACCAAATCGATATCCAGTTGTCACAAGTTTGATTCATATAGAATCTCGCAAGTCACCTACCGAGAGCTTGTTTGAGGTTGACTCAAGCAGGATTTCCATCTTCATTGTGAATACATAAGTATCACTCGGATGTTCTGGCAAATATCACAATGATATTGCGTAGGACTCTTGTTAACAGCTTGTAAACTTGATGATGTTCAACAAGTGTTTGAAATGGAATGTGTCCTAACGAGATTTTTATTGATCTCTTGGCTCTAGACTCGATTAGTGCATTTTGGTTTTAGTACTCGGAGGCTGGAGCAGATTGCCACCTATTCAATATCAACGATCTCGGAGTGAGATGTCAATAGATAACGTGTGTATCTCCGTGACAAATGAGACAAGTTTCTATTGAGAGAAACCCGAATGGCTGGGAAGGGTTGTGCATTGCATCACTGGGTCCATGATGTCGTTTTCAATACCAGCAATCATCTTGTGATTCTGATAGATTATGTATTGACCCGGTTTCTGCCTTAAGTGTGTGGAGGGCTTCTTTGTTTAGACCCTTTATCCATACATTTCTTTTTCATTCTTCAACGCCTTCAATGCTTACCAGGACGTCATTACTAACACCTTGTTGTGATTGTTCCAGTGTTAGCTCAATCTTAGTCGGCATTATTCCCATATACATTCATTTCCAATCATACCTAAGGACTGCTATTTCTAACTTTGGATTATCCTTGGGTAGATCCTCCGGTTCTGGTTGGATCATAGGATTGATTCCTAACCTAACCACCTTATGACTTCAGAATCGTCGTGAAATTAAGATGTTGTTGGGTATAAGATCGAACCATAAAACCTTTTCTTACTTTTCAGCACATTGAGTCGAATAGATCATATTTTAAATACATTTTCTCCCCTTATTTTAAATAATAAACACTTAGTTTTTTTTGAAATACCTTGTGATTAAAATATGTCTTGAAAATTCTGTGGGAGAAAATATTATCAGCATGAATGGTTTGGAACATTTTGATAATGTTTTGAATACATAAGAATTGTCGTTGTTGATGTATCCAAAAACATTAAAACTTTGTTTTTCGAAAAACTCCCCCTCAAAAATAGGACCAATTGAGAAATTGTTGTCTTTTGAAAACATTGTGAGGGATGGAGTGTTGAACACACAATTTTTGAAAGATTATGAATTGTCATCGAGAAATTCTTGAAAAATTGTGTTCAACTTTTTTGAAAAACCAAATGTTAGAGGACTTCTCTTCTAACGCTAAGGGTAAGCGCACTGATACGTACACTATCCTTTTTCTTGAGCTAAAAAACATTGAATGTCTTGTAAGTACAGCTCAAGACCGAGAAACGTTAATTTTCTCGTTGTGAGGATAAGTTATAAACCTTCCTTTATATGAAGTCCTGGTTATGTACTGATATTTGCACATAAGCCATTTAGAAAATTAGAAATGACATGTTTTGAAACTATTTGCAACTCTCGCTCGAACTTCATTTACACACCTGTGTCAATGTTAATCGACATTTCTAAGCACGTAAATGTTATCGATTCCAAGAGACATGTCGAGAAGATTCTTTTTGGAAATTTTCTATTTTTCAGATTTTGTATTTATATATATATACCTGTTGTCCTCAGCATTGCTATGTGAAGGTGGAATAGTAATTCCAACTCTTGTCGTGATGTAGCTGTCTTGTTTGCTTAAGGAACAACTTTTGGAACCAACTTTTGGAACCAACTTTGAACTTGACTGTTCATTGCTGTGGTCTTTAATTCCGAGTTCTGAACGGTTATGATTAGAAGTCATTTGATGAAGAACGAGGCTTGAACTGCGTTGTTCAAACGTCATTTGAACATTGAGGAACGGGGCCTGAAGTGTTATTTTATTTTCCAGCAGACCACCCCTATTTTGATGATTCATCATAAATCAAAATTTCCTTGAAGCCCTGTTTTCTGAGATATCTGTCTTTTTCGCAGACAAACTCTAAGTCCTTCCTTTATAGGATTGAACGATGTACTTGTACTTAAGAGATTTACCCTTGCACTGACATCAAGGCTTGTTCGCTTTTCACATTGGTTAAGTGATATTTGCATTTGAACCATTGGAGAGGTTTCACATGACCAACCTTGTTGTGCTGAGAGGACGAATGTCTTTTCTAGTTGGAACCCATCTAAGAACCACATTTTTGAAAACTCTACCCGTCGGTTTCCATAAACAAGAATTCTAGAGACATTGTTTTTTTTCATGCACCGGTGTAGTCTTTTTTATTGAAAACCTATGTCCTTTTGGGATCTGTCTTTTCGGTTTCTTTGCAACACTTATTTGCTCTACGGGTTTGTTTCGGGTCGTTGTCTTATTGGATGGAACCTTAGCACGCGAGTTGACTTCTTTTAGGAATTTTATTACACAAACGTCATGATTGGCATTAAAGACACATTTCTGACATGTCGACAAACAAAAATGGTTTAGGTGGTAGAACAATTTCTAAGGATCCTAGATGTTCTTGTGTCTTTTTCTTAGCCTCCTCTAGTATGATTATGAACATGTCGTTTGAGCTATACCTAGATGACTAGTTTGCAATCCAAGGTAATGAGGTTTTGCAGGGCAATTCTCTTCTTATTAGGTATGGCATGATAATGTTTAGTGACCTGGTTTTAACAAATCCGTTACTACTCACTCAACTTTGGGAGGCAAACAAGTTCTTTTGAAATTTGGGACGTTCAGATTAAAAAACGCAGTCGGTTGTCTAACAACGAACTTGTTCTATGTGGTTGTAAAAACTTGTTCCCCAAGAATTATGGTTTGTCAAACTTAGTAATTCACACTATTTCCTGTTAGTTTTCCTAAGCTCATATTTTTAATGCTAGCATATTGCAAACCCCCATTTTCTGAATCTAAGCTAGTATCATCAACATTGTCATTAGACTTGATGTTCAAATTGTGCCATTAAAGAGTCATTCTGGTCTTGTCTGAAACTCGTGTCCTTTTTGATAGAATCAAAAAGACTTTGTAAGTCTGTTTCAAGTGCTCTTTTTTCATATGTAACTATCTCATTCTCTGCAATAAATATAGCCACACTTAATGTTATCCAATTCGATGTTTATTGTTTCCATGTTTACATCGACGTCATTTTTTAACGTGTCATCATACTTTTCTCCTTTTAAAAAATTTACTCTTTGTTGCCCTGATTTATAAAACATTGTATACCATTTGTGAACAAGATTAATACATTGTGCTTTCAGAGTTTTGCAAATCATTTTTGACATTGGCAACAGTCTTTTTGAGACAAACATTTTCAGACCGAGTAATTGATTTGAAGTTCAGTTGTCCCTGTTTTATCAGTTAATTTAGCACAAAGACGTGATATCTCAACATTGATCAGCATCTGGTCAACCTCTCCTTCATTATTGATTCAGGTTGCTCTGTATGTTGTTGTCCTGTAGCAGATACATTTTCATCAGCAGTCATTTGTACCTTAGCCATTGGCTCTTCATCATGTATGGGTCTGATGTTCGCATCATTCCCTGATCTGCTGCTTGTATCCTGCTTTTGTGATTCTGTCCCATTGCTTTCAATGATAACTGAACTAGCATCCAAATCTTTACTCGAATCAACCTTTTCCTCTGTCGACTGCGTCTGTCTTTCATTCACCCTTCTGTCATGCTCTCTTTTATGCAGTGCTCTTTCATCAATCGACTTTTTGACATATTCCATGAATTGGACCAGTGTCTCACGAAATTCTAGAATATCAAGTTGAGTGTAAGAAATATTGTGCAAGTAAAGTAGCGTGTCATTACAATATATTCATCATTCAATAAATCTTTGACTTGATGAACAATCTGAAACTGTGGTCTCACGAGAACTATTAAAAAGAAGCCATGATCCAATCTCTTGAAATTGCGTTATCAAGTTGCTTTTGATGTTGATTCCATGTTAGGAACATTGTGCCTGTAAAAATCTCAAATCTGACAAGAGTGTTGCAAACCGCGGTAACCGAATCCATTCTCGGTATCGACAGTCCTTTTAAAAGTCGTTGTTTGAAAGACAGCTTTTGAGGTGTGAATGAAGTCGTTGAAAAATACCTGCAACTTTCTTTTGATTTGTCTTGAATAGATGCATTTGTTGGTTCTTCTGATTCCCGAACACGAAGATAAGGTATCTTTCTTTTCCATTTTAAATCGTGAGTTGAAGTGAAAATTTTTTGGATCTTAAGTGGATATGATGTGATTGAAGTTGTGGTTATGTATGCATTCCTCTCGTCACGGGATTTACCCTCTATTGATTAAAACCGATAAATGATTTAACGGGATTTTACAAAATCAATAGAAAACCGTGAATGAATAATCGATTGTTGTTGAGGTTTGTTTCTTGTATGATTAATGCAATTTAAGTCCTTGTTGATGGTTTTGGATTTGGTTTATGGTTTGATGATTTGTTTGGAATTCGGCGCAGTTGGATTATGAAAAAAAATTTTTTTTTACCTTATTACCAAAATCTAAATTTGGTGTAAAAATAAGCTAAAAAGGCTATAGAAAAAATTATATTTTACTTAATTTTTCCCGCCAAAAAGTGTCGCTAAAAAGGTGTCGACTAAAAAAAATTTACCCTTTTACCAAAATTTGAATTTGATGTAAAAATAAGTTAGAAATGCTATAGAAAAAATTATATATTACTCAACTTTTTCCGTAAAAAAAGTGTCGCTAAAAACGGGTGTCGTCTGGATACTTTTTTTTTAAAAATCAAACCGCTGCGTTAGGTGTTGAGCAAACCGCCTTCTTGAATTACGCAAACCGCCACGTAATTAAGACTAAACCGCTGGTACCCTTAGTACCCTCGCCGAACCTATAAAATAATCAAGACCGCCGAGTAATTTGAACAAACGCCCGTGTGATTTAGGAGCATACTTAGGCCAAACCCCGCTGTCTTTTGTGGCAACTCGCCGTGTATTTAAAATAAACAAACCGCTGCCTAGTCTGACTAACTCGCCGTGAATAAGCCAACTCGCCGCCTAGTTTAAACAAGTAACTCGTCGTTTTAACTAGCAACTCGCCGCTTATTAAAATAATCAAACCGCTGAGAACTTTAGCAAACCGCCGTGTAAAAACTGTCAACGTCGCCTCTAATTTTTCTATTGATTAAACTCAACTCGCCTTTGACCAAGTCCAATACCGCCGTTGGCACTTATTCCTAAAATCACTGGAACTTGTTCCCTAACTTGTCAACCCTGCCGAGAGAAAATCAATAAAAAGTCAAAGAACCCGACCCATGAAGAACTTCAAGTACGAATTGAGCATAATTAACCAAATAAGCTTTCTAACCACGAATATAAGCTACAACCATACCCAATCCCTCCAAACTAATCACCTCGAAAAGTAGCTAAGTGCTCATCTAAAGGGATTAAGAAATCAATAGTTAAGAAACGCCCCGTTTTTGCTTTTTTTAACATTTTTCATTTTTTCCTTTTCTTTTTCATTACTTTCCATACTTCAACACTTCTTATCATTCTGTTTTCATTATTCTCGATAATACTTAGGATCATGGAACAAGCAAAATAAATTCATCGTCCCCAACTTTCACTTTTCCATACTAAGCTTAAAAACAAGATCATTGTCAAATACAAGTCATGAAACTAACACTACTCATAAATACTAATTGTGTACTTACTTTTCCTCCCGCAAATCCTAATTTTGTATCTCAAGATTTTACTTAAGTCATATACCCGAAGGCTCTTTAAGACTTGTTTCGATATTTAATTAAATTCGGATATAAAGCGGGACGGTTGAAAATAAGTTTAGCTTCCACCCTTATCCTTGAAAAACCGATGAAGTGAACGAAATCTTAGCTTTTGTTGCTTTTGTAACATTTCGTATTTTCAGGTCATTTTATGACGTCATTAATTTCGTCATTATTTCTCTATTTATTTTTTTAGTCTCGTGTGCGTTTACTTTTGATTCTCATCACATAATTAAATCGCGTAAGCTAAAAATTTTCATTTAACGAATAAAACAAGGGAAATATGATTTTATACACTATTTTCTGACATGAATAGTGTTGGTTCGTTTTTAATAAAAAAATTTGGCGAAACATTTTAAAATCATTTATATAATATTTATATGAGTTTTAAATTTATAAATATTATTTTACGAGACGATTGACCTACTTATACAATAACATTATACAAACGATAAAAACATTATTTTATTTTTTCGAAAGTAATAATTAACTTTTTATATATATTTTTATCGGTTACGTAAAGTTTTTACGTTTCTCAATTTAAATTACATTTAGGCATACCCAGGAGCACCAATACCTACCTAAACAACTTATAACTTCAAGTAACACCGGATAATATCAAAAATACCAAAAAAAACCAACTAGTTCTTTTCTCCCCTCCCCATTTTTCGTGAACTAACTCCCATAAGTAGAGACATTGAGCTCATTTTATCAACTAAGGTACTTTGTACAACCTATGACTTATTAATACCTAGCTCATGACTAGTTGGTTTGACCACAACACTTCCTTATTTCTCTCTTTGATGTCTAACGTCACCCCCTTGTCTCTTTGATATTCTTGACTTGCTATTAATTCATTTGACCACCTTGAAATATTTATACTAGCATATACCCTCACTCTTGATAACACTTAGCAAAAAAATCAACTATTTTCTCTCTTTGGTCACTCCACACCCACGTCCCATATTAAAAACACACAAGCAATCTATAAAATTTATTTTACCACATATACAAGTATACTAAGATCATATCTAAGTCTTTCTAAGGAGGTTGAAGACTTGATTTAAACATTTGCAAAGTTTAAACAAGTTTGGGTTTTCTTCGGAAATTTGGGTTTGGTTTGGTTTGCTTGGGCGTGAGCCGCGGCTAAGACTCGAGAGGGACAAGACGAACTCTTTTATTGTTGAACCATCTCCATACACCCCAAATCTAGTTACCATAATACCCGGTCCTGCGGGTGTTGTTCAGCTCTCTAATAGCATATGTGTTGAACCATCTTCCTCAACCCCAAACCCAGTTAGGATAATACCCGGTCCTGCGGGTCTTGTTCAACGAGCCAAGCTGCTTAAAGAAAATGTATTTATTCTTGATCCGGATGGGGCTTTAATGTCGACACAAGAATATATGCAGAAAGTTGTTGAGGATGTGGGTGAGGATGCTGATTTTAACAGTGGGGCGTGGGTTAGCGCCACTAACTATGTGAATGCTTTTGGTGGCATGTTAAATGGATGTTGGAGACATCGACAAAACTTTCCTTTAGATAGGAAAAACTTTGAAATCAAGTTTGTTGCAATAGGAAGTCTTGTTTCTCGATTGCTCTGGAGATTTAAATGTGACTCTGAAGATCTATTCGGGTTTAAGTAATGGAACAATACACTACAAAGTTCCTTGATGTGAGGTAGTTTTGAAATGGATATTACAGTAGGAGATTGCTATTGATACTTGCCAATGATCTCAGTTTTTATCTCTCTAAACCATTCAGAGGCATTACTTCTAAAACATTACAAAAAAAGAAATATGGTTTGAGGTTTTCGTAAGGATACGGTTTCATTAACTTAACATTATTGTTATTCAATTCCGTAATGAAATTTTCAATTTCGTAATGTAATTTTCAATTTCGTAATGTAATTTTCAATTCCATAATGTAATTTTCAATTCCGTAATGTAATTTTCAAATTTGAATAAATCAAACAATACCATTCTAACGGATGCTATTCGAACCTAATGTTTTAAAACGTATCCTTGTGTTGTATTTTTAAATTCCGTCAAGTTCATGTTTTTTATTTCCGTAATTTTTTTCCGTCTATTCTTCCGTGTATTTTTATTTCTGTATTTTAATTTGTAAAATGTTTAATTATTAATGTAATGTATTAAAATTTTTTTTTGTTCGGTGTCCTCTGCGGTCACCACTACATGTGTTTGGTCACTGTGTGGTCTAAGAGAGAGAAATCGGAACTGATACTTTTAAATGTTGTAACGCTACTTTTCTTCTGAAATATTTCTTAAATTATTTCAATACTGCTTTTACTAAAACCTATGAATTCACCAACATTATTGTTGATGTTTTTGCATGTATTTTCTCAGGTTATTGCTTTGCTAAGTGGAGCATTGGGAGCATTCGAGTCGCGCGGATCTATTTTTGAACGCTTAATAATTTGAGTACCATTAAATAAACATTTTGACAATGTTTTCTAATACATTACAAGTGAGACCTGTGTAACTCTGACATTTTTATTAAATTGAATGTGACATTTTATTAAACGTCTCTTTTGAGGTCGTTTTCTGTAACATGTGCGTATGAACTATGAAGTAGCACCCCAAAGTGGTATTCCGCTGCATTGTTGAAATTTTGGGGGTGTTACAGCTTTTGCCTTAATTCATGTCATATACTCTTAGGCTCTTTAAGACATAAATCAAGTAATATTATTTACACCATATACCCTTAGGCTCTTTATGGTGAAAATAATTAAGCAACATTTTTCAATCATTAATTTTATAAGTACCATATACCCTAAGGCTCTTTAAGGTACAAATAATTTCATGATTAATATTACTTTTGCCATATACCCTAAGGCTCTTTAAGGAAAAAAGTAATAAAATGATTAACTCTACTCATACCATATACCCTAAGGCTCTTTAAGGTATATGTAAAGCAATAAACATATGATGCATAAGCCAAAATCCGAATCATCGACTTCCAAATCAAAGGGAAGTTACTAAAATTAAGTTGAACCGGACAACCTTATTTATTAAACATTTATGCATATAAGTGAAACAAGCTAATGGGAGAAAAAGCCACAATTAATACTTATGAGCTTGAAAGAAAACCAACTATTCTACGTTTAATATCATGACTTATAATTAACACTATCATTTCTCGTTCTTCGCAATTTAAAATCTCTAAGAAAGAGACTCGCGAATGCTTAGCCTAGCGAATTAAGATCGGCACTTTAACAAGTCACATAGACTGGCAACAATCTCAACTCTAATAAATCGAGTTCGGCATAATGGATAAGCCTACATAAGACTAGCAACAAACTCGATTTAAATATGTTAAGGAAAAAGCTAAGGTATAAAACCGGTCGGATCAAAATTTATTTCACTTATCTCATCACTTTATTCCAACATTTATCACTTTTTTTCATGCACAAAATTTTTAAATTTTTGCTATTTTCACATAAATCACATATTTTTGGTGGAAAAACGGGTTACGTGAGAACAACGGCTGCAGGTATAATCAAATCGATAGATTCCCCCCATACTAAAACTACACATTGTCCTCAATGTGAAATTGATACCCCCATACTAATTTCAATGCATAATCTTGATATAAAGGGGTCTCTACGCAAATCTAAAGCCGTTTATTAAGTATGCTAAAGATAAACGTTAGTCGATAAGATTTAGGATATCGGATTCCCAATATAAGCATGCAAAGGATTGAAGAGCGAGTGAACGATGGACAAAACACCGAGCACGAGAGTCTTCAAAATCCGGGCAATCCTGGACAAACATCACAAACAAAACACGAAACACGAGAAAAGAGAAGAGGCGAGCCCCCTTACATTAATTGTTAGAAAATAGATAAGAAGATAGAAATGCTTGTTTTTGTTAACCGAGTCACGAGCTTGACTCGACCCCGAATTAAGTTGTCCATGGGGAAGCAAATGGAAAAGAAAATCTCAATCGGGCTTTCATTAATGTTTGGATAAACATTAAAGCACATGAAAGTTCCATCCCGATGAGATGCCACCGGCTCTAAGTGGAGATGCCGGGGTCAAAAATGGTGTCTTCACTCCCGGTGGAGAGAAGTAAAGGAGAATCCACAGGGTAGGTGAGATACGGGAGAAAAGTCCGAATGACAAATGTGAAGGAATCGTCATCTTCAACATTTTGAGAAAAATCAATCTCACCTCCCCTTTGGTCATCATTAAGCTCATTAAAATTATCAATCACGGGAGCATCGGGCTCAAAATGTAAGCAAATCTCAAAATCCAGTGGTTCCGGAGGAGGACGAGGAAATGACGGATCAAAATGAAATGATTCAAACTCGGGAAGCTCCAAAAGAGGGTCATTTGAAAAGAGGGTCATTTGAATTATCAGAAATAACAATGCTAATCAACCTTCCCTGATCGGGCTCAATCTCAAAAAGAAATGAATCATACTCGGGAAGAGAGTTATTAGCATGAGTAGTGGTACTGCCACTTCTCGTCTCTTCCGTATGATCGCTAAAAGTCTCGAATTCAGGTAAAGAGTTATCCGAAAAAGAGAAAGAAGTATCGGACTTCTCAAAGAACGAATCACTATCCGTGATGGAGATCAGGACTAAGGAAGGAGACTTGAGCACATGATCAGGAGAGGGATTGTCATTCAAGCTTCGTTATTTGCACAATAAGTCGACTGATATTCACTAATTTCTCTCAAAGAATAACGTCTTGGATTTGAAAAATATCTTCTAAGTCAAACTCTTTCTCTTCTTGATCTTTATTCACCTCCTCTAAGCTAACGTACTTGATGTTCTCATAAGAATCGTCATCATGATGTATCGCATCGTTGGATCGGATAAAATCCAGATGATCGTTCAAAGGCATCAAAAAGTAGAAGGATCTTCATAAACGGGCATATCCACAAATATTTGAAATACACTGATATCCTCACTTGGGATTGGACAAGGTTCTCAACTCTAGGAATAGTGTCAAGATGCTCCGTTCCCCATACTTAGAGAGTATCGGGCTCCTCGATCGGTAAGTTGGGTGTAATTGCTTAGGCTTGCTGTATTATAATTGTTTACTATCATCGTCATTGTCATAGAAATGTATAGGACGATTCATCTTGAACAATTAATATATTTAGATAGCTCTTCTCTAATATTCCGCACATCTTCAAGGAGTTTACTCATTAATTCTTGAATATCCTCTTGTCGATATTGCTTGTCCGTCAAAGCATCCTTAATTTCACCAAATCTCTCCCAAGCTATCAATATAACCTTTGGTGTTACTCCAAAAGGTATACGACTAAACTTCCTTATGCTAGGTATCAACATCTTCAAAAGTGTCCTAGTTCTTCATCATCAATAGAAGAATTCCAATATGGAGTAAAACTTTGAGCTGTCGTCTCCTTCTTCTCTTGTTGACTTCCTTTAAGAATTTGCAAATCATCCATAAGTTTAAGAAGCAATTCTTGCATAACTTCAGGTTGATTCTGCTCTTCTTCCATAGTTTGCTAATACTTAAGAAATCTTCTCCTCAGCTAGAATAAAGCCATGCACTTTCACTTAGGAGGTATATGAGCATACTCTTTTAAAAAGGTTGTATGCTTCCATTATGTCTTCTTGAGCATGCCAAAATTTATTTTACTTGTCTATTGAGGAGGATATTGACGGAAATAGGGGGTGAAATTGGTCAAAACCGGAAGATTTGAATTTATAGATATCTTGCGTTATCGGTTGACACTGAAAGTCGCATGGGACCCGCAGTTTTCACAACAAAGGCATTGTTGTGGAAAACTGGTGAAGTTAGAGAAAAATTATTATCGAGTTGTTGATCGAAACACGGGTTCTGATTGTAAACAAACAGAACTTGAGGTGAACAATCGTAACCAAAATGGGCATCGTTTCCACATAACTCACAAATATTTGTCTCGTACTGGGGTTGTGGAGGGTGATTTGCAAAATTTGGAGAATCGTTAGAAGAGTACGGAGTTAAAAAATTGATTTGTGTTCCATTTCCAATGGTACAATGAAAACAAACTCCATCATATTCATTACAACCACAGTGTTGGCACGTACCCAATAGACATTGTTGTTGCAATTTAACTTTGCTAATTTTGTAGGATCTCTTTGTTGGTTTTGATTTTGAATGGTTCCGGATTAGAGATAATCGGAATTTGTGGAGGACAATTGTAACCATAATGAGCACATTTCCCACAAGACTTACAAGTACATCGTTGACAAAAGATATTGTCTAACAAATCACCACACTCGTAACAACAATTGTGGTTAATTTGTGAGAGGACTTGTAAGAATTTTCACTGGGGTCTTGATGAAGACGAATGATCTTGAGGTGCACTAACAATGTTAGTGTTGTCATTGGATGACTCGGAAGTGTTTAGAATTTCATTTTTATCATGAATTGTATACCAACCTTCATTCAAACACTTTCGCACAAAAGCACAAGGTCGACAATATAGACCATCAACCGGATCTCCACAAGTTGCACAATTCTGAGGAGGTTTAGGAACAAGAATCTTGTCTTCAAGACCTCCTTTTGAACAACAAAAGTCCGCAGTGTACAAAGCTCCACAAGTCGGGCATCTTTAATCGAGAAAGAGGGGGTTCAAAGATAATTCGAGTGAGCCATAAGAATTAAACAATATTGAGGGTTAAGAAAATTAAATTAAATGGATAGGAAGAAAAATGAAGATTATTTTTAGTTTTTCCACAATAAAATTTATTAAAAGGACAAAACGAGATCGAATAACTTAAACCTAATAATCAACAAGCTTCACGGTAGCTCTTAAAAATTTTACTTTTTAAGGTGAGTCGTTCCTCGTAAATGACACAAATGGCAAGTTTTTAAATCTTTGGTTTGGGAACTTATTGATGGATAATATCTCAAAGGAAGGTATTATTTGTTGGTGTTCTGTTATCAACTTTGTTTATTTTATTTCTTTTTTATGGACAATTTTTTATATTTTTTATTTTTTTATTTTTTATTTATTATATTTTTTATATGATAATTATACTAATAAAAGAAAAGAAAAATATTTTTTACGTTTTACTTTTTTTTACTTTTTTTTATTTTTTGATTTTTATAAAAGCGTAACTTTTGAAAACGAAAGGTTCTTCAAATCACGATCGACAAATCCAAACGAAAGAATCTTAATCACAAATCCCCGGCAACGGCGCCAAAAATTGACATAGCAATTCTATACACGTAAGATAATATACTTATAAGAGAGCTTTAAGAAAATTCCAAAAGTGACCCTTAAGCAAAATTCACTCAAATATATATATAATATTATACGTATATTAACCGGGAAGTATGATTCCCGGTTCGTTATTCCCCAATGATTTATGAAATTGAAACCACGTTTGAATTCGGACAATGATTTGAATGGAAT
>BQNB010090480.1:0-27134 GCA_026074375.1 Tanacetum coccineum | reverse complement strand
GCCTCTTAAATAGCCAAAATAATTCCTTCCTTGAATGCCTCCCAACTGCGTTAACAATAAGCAAGAGTAAAAAGGGCCACCATCTTGGACTTATGTTACTAGGCCTATTATTCATTTGTAGATGGGCCGGATCCATTGGACATGGGCTGGATCTATTTTGGACCTGCGTTAGTTTGGGCTGAGTGCAAATATTGTAGCTGCATGGGTTATTGAACTTATAATAAATATGGGTTGGTCCGACCTATATAAATGGTGTCAGACCAGCCCAATAAAAGATGAAAGCACTGTCGGACTCGAAATTTCGTGCCCTTTCCAATGGCATGCTCGGAGACTTTTCGCGACTTCATCTTGGCTTTGAGTAATAATTAAACTTGACCAATTTGAGCCCGATAATTCCCGTTTTTGCACCGTTTTCAATCCTTTTCCCTGCAAGACATAAAAATACCAAACAAACATATTTGCAATATAGTTATCCATATTTTAGCATTTTTAGTCCGATTAATAGTGTTTTCCGGGTTATAAAAGATGTGTATTTTAGCGAACATCAAATTCCTCCACACTAAGCCATTGCTGGTCCCACACACAATGTAAATAAAACAAACCCGAAAATAAATAATTAAATCCCCTTTTAACCTATAACCCCTCACAATCAAACAAGAACAGAAAAGATCCATTAAAAGGTTCAAAAATCATTTAATTCGCAAGCACCCTCGTTTTAACAACTTATTCAATAAAATATAAAAACTAAGATAAGAATTAAATAACATTATTTAAAAGGCTTTAAGAACGGGAGTTCGTCATCCTTGATTTTTACAATCCCCAAACTAAGCTTAAAACGAAATCACAGTTAAATATAAGATAGGATGCTAATACTACTCATAAATGCTAATTGTGTAAGTATAAACTTAACTTTTCGCTCCCATTATTCCTAAATTCCTCTAAAGATTTTATTATTATTATTAGTGACAAATAAATTAAGTCCTTATTTATATATAGTAAACCCGGTTTAGACCACAATTAGTTTGAAATCCTTTCCTAAATAGACCATATGGTGAGAATAAGGTCCACATTAAGGTTCCAATTTTGCATGATTTAGGGGTTATCCTTTTTATTTCGTCCGCAACAATTCAACTACGAGTCCAGAGATGGAGGCTTTATTTAGATAACCTCGGAGTCGAAATTTGGCTTTATACTTATTATTATTGCAACATTATTAAACCTCGGTCCTTTAGAAGGCTACAACATAGGTTGTGAGCCGGCAAGATGCAGCAAACTTTTATCAGTCTCGAATTATTATTACTATGTGTCTTATTTAGAAGACTACCACATCGGTTGTGAGCCGGCAAGAGGTAGTAAACTTTTATCTGTCCACAGTTTTTATTATTTTTATTATTACCTCCACCCTTTAAACGACTGTCACATCGGTATTCGAGCCGACCATGATCCAGAAGTCTTATTCCGGCTTCGGTTTATTACATAACTTATTATTATTAGCCAAATTTCAAGTCCTGTGGTCTTTTAACAACTGCCACATCGGTATGCGAGCCGGCCATAGTCCAGGAGTCTATTTCCCCACAACACTGACAACCCTCGATGTGTACCTTAATTTCACCAGATGGACTTTCTACGAAAGGATCTAAACTAAGAATTGCAAAAACCAAAGAAACTTTATTTATTGAGCCTTAAAGAAATCTAACTATTATATGTTTAGCCTCAAAACTTATACTCTACTCTATCATCTCTTGTTCTTCACAATTTAAATTTCTAATAAATGTATACGTGAATAACTTAGCACTAGCGAATTAAGATCGGCACTTTAACAAGTCACATAGACTGGCAGCAATCTCAACTCTAATAAATCGATTTTCGCATATTTAAAATCAATTATGGGAACTTGCAAAGTCTTGACTTTTTTAAGCTAGACTAGCGTTTTATAGCTCATTGTATAAAAGATTAGCAAAATCAATCTATTTAAAGTTAAGGAGAAAGCTAAGATATAAAACCGGTCGGGTCAAAATTTACTTTTCGTTCTCACCAACGGAAAGCCTACATTCGTGTCAACTATTTTCTATTTTTTTCATCATTTTTTTATGAACAATAAACTAGATATTAAGACTTAAAAATTTAAAATTTTTGCGGGAAAACGGGGTACGTGAGAACAACAGGCAAAGGTAGGTAAGATCATATCGAAGATATACTACCCCATACTAAAATTAAACAATGTCCTCAATGTTTCCTAGTCTAAGGCTTATAACCCTACACTAGAACTCAAAAAATCGAATGCTAATCGAGCATGGAAAGTATCACAAATCTTAGCCTTTATCAAGTATGCTATAAGATAAATGTTAGTTCGATAATAATCTAGGTTATTGGATTCCAAACTACATGCAAGCAAAGGCTAGGAAGCTCGAGTAGACCGGGACAAAACACCGAACATGAGAGTCTTCAGAAAATTTTGGGTCAATCCTACAAACAATCACAAGCACAAACAACAAGAATCGGAAGAGTACAAGCCTCCTCACATCACAATAGAAAGAAGAAAGAAGAAAAAATGGATAAGCATGGGGTGCCTCCCACGAAGCGCTTTGTTTTTGGTAACCGAGTCACATAGCTTGATTCGATCCCCGAATTTATTCGTCCTTGGAGAAAGTTTGGAGATCCTGATACCTTGGGTGGTAAGTCCCCTCTGAAGTAATGCTTCACACGATGACCATTCACCTTAAAGTTTGGACCATCGGGTTGAGATAACTCGATGGTTCCGTATGGAAAAACTTTGGTGATGGTGAAAGGTCCCGACCAACGAGTTTTAAGCTTTCCCGAGAATATCTTTAGACGAGAGTTGAAGAGTAAAACTCGATCACCAACCATTGAAAAATGCGGTTTTTAGTCTTGAGTCGGGAAGCTTCTTCGTCCTCACTTTATATATCAAAGAATTCTCGTAATCTTGATCACGAAGTTCATTAAGTTCATTAAGTTGAAGCTTCTGGTGATCACCCGCGGTTTGAAGATCGAAATTAGCATGTTTCAAAGCCCAATAAGCTTTATGCTCTAACTCGATAGGTAAATGGCAGGACTTTCTGTACACGAGTTTGTAAGGCGTACAACCAATCGGTGTCTTAAAAGCGGTACAGAATGCCCATAAAGCGTCATCTAGTTTGTCGGACCACGAGGCACGGTTTTCTCCAACCGTCCTCTCAAGAATACGCTTTAAACAGCGATTGGACACCTCCACTTGACCGCTTGTTTGAGGGTGATAAGCGGTAGCAAGATGATGAGTGACCCCATACTTAGACATTACTTTAGCAAATTGATCATTACAACAATGGGTACCACGATCGCTTATTATAGCTCTAGGTGTTCACGAATCGGCGGAATAGAGATTTCCAAAAGTCTTAATACAACTCGACTTCATTTGTGGGGAGCGCCCTTCGCTTCCACCCACTTTGAAAGATAGTCAACGGCTACGAGGATGTATTTATTCATGTGAAGACGGAAATGGTCCCATAAATCGATACCCGCATACATCACAAGATTCAAAACTTGTATAGCGTTTTGAGGATCTATCGCGTGTGAAATTTGCTTGTCTTTGACTACGTATCACAAGTTTATCATTTATAGGCATTCGTTCGATATATGGTCGGCCAAAAGAAACCGGCATCAAATACTTTTCGAGTGGTGAGATTGGCACTATGATGGCCCTCGGTGGGTCCTTCATGACAAACTTTGAGGATATCATTAGCTTCTTGCCCATGCACACATCGTCGAATGATTTGATCCATACAAATACAAAAAAGATAGGGATCATCCCAAAAGTAATGTTTAACGTCCTTGAAAAACTTCTTCTTTTGTTGAGTTGTCATTCCTTTGATGATAAAATTCCCCGCATGGAAATTTGCATAGTCCGCAAACCATGGGGTACTTCCACTAGATATAACACCAAGAGTCTCTAAAGGAAAATTTTCATTTATGTCTTTGTTTTCTAACACATCCTTATGAGGATTCTCAAGTCTAGATAAATGATCCGCCGCGAGGTTCTCACTTCCTTTTTTATCACAGATGGTGATATTAAATTCTTGTAGGAGGAGTACCCACCGGAGCAACCTCGGCTTCGCATCTTGTTTATTCATAAGGTATTTTAAAGCTGAGTGATCCGTATACACTATACTTTTAAATAAGACAAGATATGGTTAAAACTTTTCAAAAGCATACACTACGGCAAGCATTTCTTTCTCCGTCGTAGTGTAATGAATTTGAGCTTCGGTCATCGTCTTACTAGCATAATGTATAGGCTGAAAATGCTTCGTCTTTCGTTGTCTCAAAACCGCACGAATCGCAAAGTCGATTGCATCACACATAAGTTCGAAAGGTAGGTTCCAATCGGGGACAACTAAGATCGGAGTTTTGGTAAGCTTCCTTTTAAGAGTCTCGAAGCATCAATACAAATCCTTAGAACCACAAACGGTGTTTCCTTCACAAAGAAGATGAGACATGGTCTAGCTATTTGAACAGTTTGGATAAATCGCGTCAAAATCCCGCATGACTAGAAACTCCTAACACCTTTTCAGTAGTGGGTGAGGAGCTTAGCGATAATATGCTTTTAGCACTGATGACCTCAATTCCAGACTTCGAAATTTTTGTCCATAATACAATTCCTTCTTTACAATAAAGTGGGCACTTCTCCCAATTCTAGACCCCCACCACACCCTCAACACAAATCTCCCGCCCTCCGCTCCCCCTCTCAACCACCCCTCTATTAGCCAACACAATAAAATGGGAGAGGGCGGGACGAATCAAAACTTAGCCCCAAAACGAGAAATAATCGATCGATAAACTACTTTCTAACAGTATTTTCGATCATTGCATGGAATATGGGCCATCATAAATAGTTGAATATGTACGGAGAATTACAACAAGCGAAATGGCATGCGACGGTTCGCGAAAGTTCAGTTCACGGGCATGTCGAAAGTAGTTTTGTGCTCTTGGTTCTTGGGGATCTATTGGTATTTGAAAATACCCCGAAAATCCATCTAGAAAACATAAAAACTTATTTCCAGCTAATCTTTCTAACATTTGATCCATAAACGGCAATGGAAAATGATCTTTTCGAGTCGCTTAATTTAATTTTCTATATTCGATACAAACTCTCCACCCGGTAACTAAACGTGTTGGAATTAATTTATTCTCTTCATTAGCAACAACGGTTATTCCTCCTTTCTTGGGAACATAATGCACTGGACTAACCCATGGGCTGTCGGAGATCGGGTCAATCATTCCGGCATCAAGAAGTTTTAGGACCTCCTTTTTGATTACCTCGTAAATTTTTGGGTTAACCCGTCTTTGACTTTGAACCGTGGGTTTGTAATCATCCTCCATCAAGATTTTGTGAGTACAAAAACGAGGGTCGATACCCTTGATGTCGGTGATTTTCCAAGCAATGGCCCGTTTATGTGATTTAAGCACTTTTAAGAGAGCTTCTTTTTCATCATCTTTTAAACCTTTTGCAATAATCACGGGTAACTTATCGTTTTCTTCTAAGTAAGCATATTCCAAATGAGATGGTAATCTTTCTAACTCTACGTTATGGAGTTTTACAATTTGAGGATTTAGCCTTATATGACCTTCCTCCTTGCTTTAGGTCCATCGGAGGGAGTTGAAACGGGTTATTATTTAATAATTTTTCAATTAAGCAAATATCTTCCTCCGGATCGCAATCGGCATGATCAATTTCCAATGAAATTGAATCATCCTTGAGATAAGCTTCGATCTCTTCTAAAATGAATTCGAAAGTAAGAGGCTCAGAAGTCGGGGTGGGATTGCCACCTGAAGATTTATTAGAAAACCCTAGCAACTTTGGAGCATACTCCTTACAAACCTCATCAATGATGTCAATTCGGTTTACCGACTTATCATTTGTAGAGGAGTATCTCGTAGTTTGATCTAGATTAAAAGTGACGGCTTCGTTATCAACCCGAAGGGTTATTTCTTCTCTATAAACATCAATTAAAGCACGACCGATCCTTAAAAAGGATCTCCCAAGTATGAGAGGTACTCGAGGATCGGCTTCAAAATCTACAACAACAAAATCGGTAGGAAAGTGGAACTTTCCCACTTTGACATAAACGTCTTCGGCGAGTCCTTTAGGATGAGTTATGGATCGATCCGCTAACTCAAGAGTCATCTGAGTGGGTGTAAGTTCGGGTAAAGAAAGCTTTTTCCAAATGGAAAGGGGCATAAGATTTATGCTCACGCCCGAGGGTCGGCAGGAGTGTCATACCATTCCATTCTGGGAAATTTACATGGTATAAGACAACTTGCCGGGGATCTCAAGCTTTTCGGGAACGTTTTTTGAGGGAGCATCGCCTGAGCAAGCAATTCTCTGTTTTCAAACGATATTCTTAGCTAATTCAAGCAACTTTTCCTTATTCATAAGCAAATTCCTAATCGTAGGAGCAAATCTTGGCATAAAAAACAAAGCGTCCGCGAAGCTAATGTCGAAGCGTAAATCTTGAAACATTTGAAAAATCTTTTCTTTTTGATACGAAGCTTTGTCATAGGATTTTTGATCATTACGTCGCAAAGGATATGGAATATTCGGCTTAGGTAAAGTCTTCGGAACATCGGGTTCCGAAATCGGAATGGGGTTAACCGGAGGTGGGATGTGAGCGGTACTTCCTTGGAAATTAGTTTGCTCCTTATCCGTTGTCTCCTCGGTTTCTCGTTCCACTACCTTTTTAGGAGAAGGATTAGTAGGAATCGAGGGTCCCTCGTAAGCAACACCACTTTGAGTAGTGATCGCTTTCATCTCACCCTTCGGGTTTGGAATGGTATTACTTAGAAGAGTACCCGAAGTTGAGGCTTGGTTTTGAAAGAATCCACTTAACATATTTTGCAAGTTAGTTTTAAAGACATTTTGTTGATTCATCAAGACGGCTTGTTGAGTCTTCATTGTGTTTTGAATTTTCATTCTAAATTCTCCTTTTTAACGAATTGATTGATTATTTTGCATGTTTCTCATCATTTGTTCATGTAGTTCTCTTGTAAACTTGAAAAATCATTTGAAAAAATCTTGTTGAACTTCGATTATTAGGAAACTTGAAAAAGTTTGGTTTTGAAATCCTTGATTTGAAAATTTGGAGCATAATGATTATTTTGAGTGAAAACCTTGATTTTCCATGAAAAATTGTTTCCAGATTAAAATAATTCCCTTGACCTTGATTTTGATTTACCTATTTTTGACCATTGGTTTTGCACGGAGCAAAACTAAGTGGTGCCATATTGGTTACTAACAGGTTTGGAGGGTTACTTGATTTGTAAGAACCCGTTGCCGCACATACAATACGATTGATTTATTATCGGTTTAGGACAATTTTGCTACAAGAATGAGGCGCCACTACAGTAAACAAATATTCCTCAATTCTTTACCGGAGCTGGAGTTCAGTGACAACTTTTATTTAGAAACAATTTCAAAATACTTAAGGTCGAACGTTTGCTCCGCAGAGCTTATTCAATTCTTTCATATCCGTTTTACTAACACTTTCCCTAAGAAGGTTGTATTCATCTAGAAAACATTCGATTTATTACTGTGAATAACACAAACTTTTGATTTATTCTCTTCTTATATTCAAAGCTTCTCTAGTCGTCTTATCAAAAGATTTCCACCCACCGCGGCATTTTAAGGAGTCTTGAATCATTCTCGTTTAAACCGTTCATAGAAGGTATCAATTGAGGTAACTCCGTATCCCGTGGTGAGGGGACAATAGCTCTAGCAATTTTCCTTAAATCGTTCCCATGCTTCACTAAAAGTCTCTCCGAATTTTTTGTGTTGTAAAACGAGAAATTTCATTCTTTTAAATGACGTGGTTTCGAAGGTGGAAAAAAGATTCACAAATTTGGTTACGAGATCCTCCCAAGTCAAGATTGAATTAGGTGGTTCTTTCTCGTACCAAACTTTCGCGGCTCCCTCGAGTGAGTATGGAAACATCATTAGCTTAATAACATCATTCGGTACATCTCTAAATCGTAAAGTCGATGTAATCCTTTTGAAAAATATTAATTTGAGCGAGGGATGTTTCCTTCTCATAATCATGTGACACGGGTTTAGCTTAAACCTAGTTTTGTAACAAATTCGTTTTAATTTCAAAGTGATCCGCATTAATTTCTGGTAAAATGATAGCTTTTCCATACCCTTCCGTGGGTGAACGGAGTAGCTCTTCCATTGTTCGTTCCGCCATTGGTGTAATTTCAACGATAGTACGAAGCTCGGGTTCGACTATGTTTGGAGCACGTCCTCTATTTCGACGTCTCGGAATGGTTACGTTTGAATTATTTGGAAAATTGGATTTTCTAGTGCGCATGCACTAAACAAACAAATGAAGAGAGAAAAACATATATACAAAAATATTTTTGTTTTACCGAATAATCAACAAACTTAGGGTAACTCCCTTAAGTAAAACTTGCAAGCGGGGGACGTAGGTGGGCGCGAATGCCTTAAAAACGTTTGTCCCTTTGGGTCGTAGTTCCGTGGAACAACCCTCCTAATAGCTTATTTCACAAAAGATGTGTGCCTTTTTCGTAAGTGACACAAAACGGTAAATTTTGAATCTTAAGTTCGGGAACTTATTGATGGAATATTCATAAATTCTCTAGTAAGAGAATTAAATTGATGGGTATTTTAGTAATTAAGAGAAACATAAATAAAAATTAAAAATTCGGAAGAGCAAATATTTTTGTATTTTTTTATATTTATTAAATTTCTACTTATAGTAAAAAGAAAAAGAAAAATATTTTTTACTTTTTATATTTTTTAATTTTTTTGTATTTTTTATTTTTTCAAAAGACGTAACTTTCGAAGACGAAAGGTTATCTAAATTACGATCGACAAATTCAAACGAAGGAATCTTAATCACAAATCCCCGGCAGCGGCGCCAAAATCTTGATGTATAGTTTATAATACATATAATAATATAGAAGATATGAAATTCCTAAACTACCCTTGAGGACAAAGGTAGTAAGAAAAATCACACGAAAATATAATACGTAAGCCGGTAAGTGATTGTCGGGTCGTTTTTCCAAAGATTTATGAACTTGAGACCCCGTTTGTTATTTGGACAATGACTTGAATTGGTTCGAAGATGATTGTTTTCTAAAATCCTAATAGAGAGCAAATAAAAGCACAATTAAAGCTAACATACGAAATACGTTTAAAGGGATTAAGAAAACGCAAAACAAATAGGCAGTGAACTAATTTTAAATCCTAAATGCTTTCTATACTTTTTCTAAATCCTATTTGACTATTTGTAAAGAAAAGGCTAAGGAAATTCTAAAACGAGAGTGTTTAAATCTTAAAAATGAAGAAAACGAGAAACGGGAACGAAATCCCGTTCTTTAAAAAATGAACTTTCAAAATATTAACCCTGCGATAGTAAAATTTAAATACTCCTAAGCTAGAATTGCTAAAGAAAATTTTTATAAATAAAAGCAAATTTATTATTTTTTTGATTATTTTTCTATTTTTTATGATTTTTTAAAAGTTTTTAACAAAATTAATTACAAAAAATATTAAACTTTGACTAAAAATTCTAAGACCCAAAGAAACTTTCTTAAAAATTACTAAGGTTATAAAGATTGTATAAAAAATAAGTCCTATGAATAAGCTAAAAAGAATAAGCCAGGAAAAAGAAAATAAGCACTCGAAGTGCTTATTCTAAAAAGAGCTCAAAAAGGTGTTAAAAGGAATGTGTTTGCAAACTTGGACGTAAAAGTCCCAAGGGCACGTTGGTTAGTGGTGTGTGTGTTGAGGCTTATAAAGGGTTGAGGAAGGTTGGAGGGGTGGGGTTTTTTTTTTCCTACGGGTTCGTGCTTGCTGCACCCTGATTTCCTTCTTCTCTCCTTTTTTTTTATTTTTGCTCAAGATACCTAAAAAGCAAAGTTATAAAGCAGATAAAAATAAGCAATTTTTGTGAAATCAACTTTTTTCTAAATCACTAATAAGCTAGAAAATAGTTTAAAAATCAGACAGAATTCACTTAACCATTTTTTACTTTTATGAAAACTTAATAAGCTCGAAACTAAGATAAGCTAAAACTATATCAAATAAGCTACTAGCAACTAACTTCTAATCTAATAAGCTAGTTTAAACAAGAAATAAGCAAATTAAAAGACAATAAGCTGAAAAAAACCACTTGGACACAATGAGCTCTAAAACAGAACAATGGACAATTTGAGCTTATTTTTAAGTAGCTAGAGGAACTCTTTATGACAATCTAGCTTATACCTTACTTAAAGCCTCGCTTTTAAGCTATTGAAACAACAAAAAAAGACATTTTGAATTCAATTATGCGTTTGATACTTATGTTGTGTTTTTGTTTTTTCTATGAAAAGTTTAAAATAAGCTAATCCTGACTCTATTCGGATAAAACAATTTTAAGATAAAAACAACTTAACATAACCTCTAATAAGCTAGTTAAGCCAGGAAACTGAACAAAAACTTATGGCAATAAGCTAAAAATCTCAAATAAGCATTTTGATACAGCTATTAAGCACACAGTACCTAGAGGAAACGGAAACTTTAAGTTATTTTAGATAAGCTATTGGATCCTATGAAAATGATGACTATACTACCATAAAAGTTTGACTAATAAGCTTCCTATAAATCTACTCTTAAAGTATTTTGGACTCAAATGCTTAATGAAATAGCTGCGTGACACTGTTATATACTCAGTGTATGATGAGTTTACTTACTTGGTTGTTGATAATGATAAAATGACTGTATTTGAGCTTAAAAACAGATAGGTTAGTGACTTTTAAAAGCAATAAGCTGAAATAGATACTATTACCTAATTATTCTATTGTGAAACAAAAACCTTGAAATTCTAAAAATTATTTTAACCTGTGATTTTTAAGCTAGAATTTGTGTATTTGTATATTTTCTCTACTGATGCAATGGACCACTATATCTAACCAAAACGTAAAACTCCAACAAGAGAGACCTAATGACTTGATTTAAACATATTGATAACACTAAATATAAAAGCAATTTGTGGAATATCAATTTTAAACTAAGAAAAGGAACTTAAGCTAGAATTCTACTAGAATGACTTAATGATCACAGATTCAAAAATAACAAACTAGAAAACTATGAAAAACTTGATCAAGCCTAACCAAATAACTAGAATCTACTTCTAACCTAAAATGAAGTTTAAAATGAAATCTAAGAGACCAAATGGACTCAAGCAGTACTAACTCAAGTTAGTACTGCTTGTCCCAAACACCCCCTTATTTTCTTAAAAGTCATTTTAAGCTTATAAGATTGAGATTCAGATAACAAACTTCAAATACCAGATAATAATAAGCTATAAACAGACTTAATCAACAACTTTTAATAAACAAATAAGCCAGAACAATAAGCTAGTGAATTATGCTACTATTTTTGGGTTTTTTCAACTGTTTTATAGCAAAATTATGAAAACTAAGAACCTAACACAATAAGCATCAAAACATAATAACAAGCAGTAGTAATAAGATATTCTTATACAATATAGCAAGCAATAAGTAATGATAAGCATGAATTCAAAATTAAGCTAATATAAAGGGAAATTAAGAACATTACAAGAAGCACTTTGCATCTTAACATGGCTTATCAAAATGCTCTTATGAGCTATCAACAAGCTCCAGCTTATATTATGATAAGCTGGTGAGGTCCTGGAAGCCCATCCCTTATTGGCTTCCCTTCCATAAAAGCTGTGGTAATTTATGAGAGGATTTGAGTCTTAATAAACTTAGTTAAGCTTTTTGAAAAGCTTAACTAAGTGAATACTAGCTTATTTGTTAGAATGATAGCTTTTTGAGCTTATTTAAACAGTAGAGAGCATGATTATACTAAATTGCTTTTAAGTGAAAACATGAATTGCACATTAAGCTTAAATGAAAACAAACTTTTATTTATTAATGAAACTGATTACAAACTGATGAAAACAGAAGATTACATGTATTGAAAACAATAAGCTGAAAATTACATTTAAGAAATTACACTAAAATCTATATTAAGCTACTTTTAAAAACTCTCCTAGATGATGATGTGAGTGAGGGAAGTCTTGTATTTATAGGTCTGGAGAGAAGGATCTAGACCTTTACACAAGTTCCTCTTGATTTGATCTTGGCCTTTCAATCATTGCTAATCATTAGCTCTCAATGTTTAGCCGTTGGATCAACTAGTGAGCATCACGGATTGCCAAGCTGGCAATCCCATATCTTTGGAGGGTGTGCTTCTTTTACACTAAGTTTAGTGTAATTTTCCACTTATGGGTGTGTTTGTTTGCAATCCCGCATGTCATTCCTTGTCCCAATTGACCAATCAAAGGCTGTTGATGACGTTTCTTTTGCTGAGTTGTAAGCTTAGTACTTGGAATCTTAAGGCCACGTCATTAATTGAGCTTGGGAAGGGATTTTAACTTGTTTAATTGAGCAGGGTAATACTTGGGCACGATGATGAACAGTAACATCCATTTGGCGCCCTTTTTACCTGTTTGTTTGACTGAGGCATTTTGGGGCTTTGACTCGGGCCAAGATATAAAAAGGGTGGGTATTTGGGCCGGGTGTATATGGTTTTGGGTTTTAGTTAGATAGATAACGACCGTTAGTCTTTTATATTAAAAGGACTAAGGTGTTAAGCATTTAGGGCTTCTAATGAAAATGGTTTTAACATTAAGGGTATTTTGGGTATTTTAAGGGTTTTTGTCTTTTGTGGGTTGATCATTGTTGACCATGGGTTGACTTTTTGTTGACCAAGGTTGACCATTTGACTTTTTTGCTGTCAAACTCTCGGCTCTTGTGCACTCTATCGGTTCCCGTGTTCGTGTTTGTCCGGTTTTGACCGTTTTCTTATAATTTTTGCAATATCCGCACCTACACATCACAAATGACAAAACAAGCAATATACAAGCATAATTTGCACAATTTGTTCATTTTAGGGCCATTTTTGGTATAAAAAGGATATGTGTGTCTCACAATATCTGTGGGTCCTAACGTGAGTGATTTCTTAAATAAATTGGGGTTTTTTATGCGAAATAATGTTTGACAAACACACTTAAATTATTTGAATCCTATGTCTATAGGAAGCATATTATTAACACCCTGTGTTTTCAAGTCATTAACGACATCGATAAATCCACAATGTACCTTTTGTATTGTACGCATTCACTTGAAATCGTAATCGTTAGGTTAAATCGCGTACGCCAAATATTATCATTTAATGTAAACGGGCATTAAACCATCGAACGTTTACATCAATCATGTGTTATATAATTATTTTAATGATTAAATTAGGGTCGTCGCTCATTTATTTTATTGGTTACGTAAGTTAAATACGTTTATCAATAAATGTACGTTTAAGCATAACCGGAAGCACGTTAATTTATTAACGCTTCAACAAAGATACTTCGATTTGTACCAATGGCTTAAGATTATTAAAATCTGTGGCTAAATAAAGGTTACTTACGACTTTGTATACTAGGAAGTAAATCAAAGCACAAATTTCATGTCAATTTGGCAAACTTAAATAAAAGTTATAAGATGTAACTTTTAAATATGACTTCATATGTATTGTTAACTAGCAAAAATTCATCTAGAAGGTATCCCCCCCCCCTAACCACATGACATACATACATATACAAGATAAGAAAATGAAATTTTTACTTACACTTGGTCAAATGTATTTCATCTATGCCATTAATACCTAGCCTTTTTGTTACCTTGACTAAAAACACAAAAACCTTGAATCCTTAAAACCCTCCTCATGTTCCTTGGACTCCTATTACACCTTTTGACTAGTTAAACACTTATATATACTACTTGCATGCAAGAACTAACATCTACACACTTTACACTTAACTAGAAAATCAAAAACTCTTCCTTTTGTGCTCCCTCATCCCACGGCTCAACCCCCCCCCTAAACAATCCATATAAAATTTTCTACAACCTATACACATCTATACACATCCATCCTAAGATATTCTAAGGTGTTTCCAAGCATTGGCTAAGCATTTTCAAGTATTAATCAAGTAAAAGGAAGCTAGGGTTTTATTAAGAAAACAAGGGTTTTCTTGGTTATAATCTTGGGTTTTAAAGTCTAAACAAAGGTCTTTAAAACTTATTTTCTTTATCCTACATATCTCATTTAGGTTATCTTAAGCCCTTAACTTTTCATTTATATGATTATATGCATATGTGATAATGTATAAAAATGTTTATGTACAAACTAGTAAATTAGGGTTTTAAAGGTTTTTTTTAATATGTTACAAGTAAAAGTATGAGCAAATGACATGTTAATCTTGTTTATGGACTTTTAGTGATGTTATATGAACACTAAAATAAAGTTATATTGGAAGTATACATCTTGTACACACTTGGTTAATGTATAAAAAGTTCAAGTATGAACTTGTAGTTAAAAGGTACTTAAGTAAAATTTATGTTTTCATGAGATGTTTATGACTTGTACATCTTGGTAACTTAGAAAAATGGATAATATATGGAACTATGGACACTAATATATGTATGATATATAGCATATATGGTATATAAGACTTGTGGTAGATTACAAAAGTGGGAAAGTATAAAAATAAGGTTAGTTATGGACTTAACAAAGCTGACTCGCTCGTTCTCACCCCTTATTACGTACCAATAAATACAAATATATATAATTACATAACAGGGATCAGAATCCGCGAAAAAAAGCTAAGAAACTTGAAAAAAACGGACTTATTAATGACAAAAGTTACGGTAAAAACAAGTTATACGATAAATAAAAGGATTTATAACAAGAAATTGTATTATACACAATTATAAAAATTATATTAAAACACGCAAGTTTAGTATTTTTTAACAGATTACGCAAATTTTTAGGATTCCAAAATTGATAAGAACGAAATTTTCAATTAATTAACGAACGAGTATGAATTTCGCGAGTTTACGACAATTTAATACTTGTATAAAACTATTTTTTAAAAAATGTTACTATTTTAGACAGAAAACTTTTATTTTTTTAAACCTCTATAAATCATTATAACTATCAATTACGAGAACGTGCTCGAAAGGAATCGCGAAAAAGGAGCTATAACGAATAAATAAGACGTTTAGGGGGGAGATTTTACGATAACTAAAAACTATAAAAATAACCTTTATAACTGCGTGAAACCAGTAAAAGTACTGTTCATCAGAGGGATAAAAATTATGAAAAATGTCATAATTATGATAAATCGTCTAATACAAAAGCGTGGCAAAGAAACGTCAAAATCCGGGCTTAAAAGCGAAAGTTACGCAGTTTTACTACATCGTACTTATAATCGTTTTCAATTAATTAAACGACTCTTTTTCCCAAAACAATAGTGGTGACTTTGCTATATCGAATTATGCATGGTAGTAATTACCCAATCGTGTTTAGTTCATATATGACCTTAATTTAAAAGGTTGGCATCTGCGATTTGCTGTGACGCATTATCTGAGATATTACTTGATCATACGCTCACTAAAGGTGAGTTCATCAGCCTCCAGGTTTTACATGATTAGTTTACTACAAAGTGCTTTGGGGTGAGAAAACATGCCAATATTTTATAATTGGACACTAGTGGTTAAGTTTTGTATATTATGATTACGTGGGGCCTAAGTAGCGTTAACCCTAGTCGAGCTTTATCATGAAATGTCAGTTTCTGGTTGTGAAGCGTGCGAATGTTAATGGATTAGTCTATTGGATTGGACCATACACCCCGTTCGCGGTGATATAGCTATCATGGGCAAAGAAAGTATTTAACCATGTCGAAAACATAGGATGTTGCGGGTTAGAACGTAGCACCGGGCAATGTGCATCATTTATTTTTATGTATATCATTTATGTCGAGCTCATGTCATGAGCTTAGGGCAACGTAATTACATTTATATGTTGTCTGCAACTGCTTGCATTAACATACACTTTGGACAATCTTATGGTCCTCACAATATTTGAATTAATCAAACCTATGAATTCACCAACATTATTGTTGACATTTTAAAGCAAATGTTTTTCAGGGGAAATCAGTATGCACCGAGGTGGCATAGGGATACATTGGTGGTTTGTTTTGGATATCACGCCATAAAGTTTTGTGCATTACATTTGTCTAACTGTTATGGGCTAAGGAAAATCTTTGTATTTGAACAAAGTGACAAGTGAAGCTTTTCTGCTTATGTAAAAAATACTTTGTGTTAAATCCAATGTATCAGTTTTAAATGACTTTTTGGGTCGTTCTATAATCATCGTCGCGTGTTATTTTTTATTTTTATTTGTTTTTTTTTTTTTTTTTCTTCCTCTATGAAGTAACACGCCCCGGATCCTTATTCCGCTGCGACCCATTTTGGGGGTGTTACAAATTGGTATCAAGAGCCAAGGTTATAGAGAACCAGGTCAAATGTTTTTGCTGGACTATAACAGTATTACATATCATCGAATTCATACAAGGGGTTTTTACACGGGACAGCATATGTCGCATACATTTCATGCATACACTACTTGTTGCATTAGTTGGCATTAATAAAAAGGGGTTTTTATGGGACACACTAGTTGTTGCATTAGTTAGTTATACTAAATGCATTCATAATTGATATACGTGTTTATAATATATTACGTATATTGCAATAAGAGCCTTATATAATATACTCATATAAGTTATTTCTGCTGGTCACAACAGTCATGTCAGCTGATTCGGCCGTTACCTATACTTCTATTCACTCTAAGGCACGATCATGGAGTATCCCATCTGAAGATCCTTACGAGGAGGCTGTCAAACAGTTACTGGAGCAAGCACCACGTTCTCTAGAGTATGTACCCGATCCCATGGAGCTGGAGGATCATGTACCAGTGTACATTCCTGAGCCTGAGCACCTTGAGGACTTAGTGCCAGCTAAGGATGAGGCACCTATAGAGGCATACATTACTGAGGTTGCTTCTGCACCTCCATCACCACCATCCTTTTTACCTTTACTTATCCGACCCCCATGTACTAGAGCAGCCATGGCTCAGATGAGAGCTGCAGCACCATCCACCTATCATCTACTACTCCTAACAGGGACACCACTATTGTTACCTATACCACTACCTACACCATCTACTAGCCACAGAGCTGATATTCCCGAGGCTGACACGCCGCCTCGGAAGAGGCTACTACTTACTGCTCCCAAACCTGGGTGTGAGGTTAGGGAGAGTTCTGCTGCTGCTGCTGCGAGATAGCTAGGACCCACTATGGCCCGTAGGGTCGATTGCAGTTCTATAGACACTGTGGAGACTAGGGTCCGAGATACTGAGAGGAGGATGATGGCCGCCTTAGAGGTGGTCAACTTGAGGGTCAGTTACCAGGTAGACGTTCGCAGTAGAGAGAGTTTGGAGTTTTACTCACGACATCACGATGCCCAGAAGGATCGTACAGCTGTGAGAGCTGAGATTGAGGTATTAAGGAGAGAGAGACTTGCTTACGAGCAAGAGAGTATGGAGACCCGTCAGGCCTTGGCTAGGTCTGAGGCTTACAACAGGGTATTAGAGGCACGGGTTAGAGTGTTAGAGACTCAGGCGCGTCGCCACGAGTGGCAGCGTCAGGACGCGGATGATCGCGCGATGAGGCATATCATGTGTATTCAGGCTTTGGAGGCTGGAGCACACGATGACACCTTAGAGGATACTGGTAGTAGTGCCTAAGGTTACTTTTCTACCATATTGTAGCTATACTATATAGCCTGCTAAGTTTTTATGGGTTACTCCCAGCTAGCAGGCGGTATAGATCTTTTGTTTTGATTAGCTATCCGGTATGGATCTTTTGTCTTTTGTTTAGCTATGTTGTATAGCCTACTAAGTATTACGGGTAACTCCCGGCTAGTAGGGCTCTAGGTTGATTTTCATTTTGTAACCTAGCGATAGGGAATCATTGTGTACCAAACAGATCATGTATATTTCCAGATTATATATGGAATGGATGTATTATGTTATGTCGATCTTGTGTTGGTTGTATGTTTCACTGTGTGATGTGATCTTATTTTATTTATGATGCATATGTTATGTCACGTTATGATTGTATTAAAATCTAACGGGTATTGTATTTTCTTGTGATTGAAGAAAATGGCACCAAAACGAACCACAAGGTCAACACCAGTCACACCAACCCCAAATGCAACAACCACCACAACTGTTACTGAGGCACAACTTCAGGCCTTAATTGACCAAGGAGTTGCTGCTGCAATGGCTGAAGCAGAAGCAAGCAGGGTTAGGAATGGCTACAATAGCAATGGTTCAGGACCAAGGCCAGCCTAAACTGCTCGCGAATGCTCTTACTCTGAATTCTTGAAATAAAAACCTTTGGACTTCAAAGGAACTGAGGGAGTTGCGGACTCACTCGATGGTTTGAGAAAATGGAGTCTGTGTTTAGCATTAGCAATTGCACGGCAGCTAGTCAAGTCAAATTCGCGACTTGCACTCTACAAGACGATGCTCTTACATGGTGGAATTCTCATGTTAAGACCACTACCCCCGAAGCAGCTCATGCCATGCCATGGGCAGCACTGAAGAAAATGATGACTGATAAGTACTGCCCGAGGGGTGAGATCAAGAAGATTGAGTCTGAGATGTGGAATCTTAAGGTCAAGGGCACCGATGTGGTGGCCTATAGTCGACGATTTCAGCAACTAGCTTTGATGTGTTCCAGGATGTTCCCAGAAGAGATAGACAAGATTGAAAAGTATATCGGTGGCTTGCCCGATATGATACATGGCAGTGTAAAGGCATCAAAGCCGAAAACTATGCAAGAGGCTATCGAATTTACAACTGAGTTGATGGATGAGAAGACTCACGCCTATGCTGAACGTCAGGCAGAAAGGAAAAGAAAGTATGATGATCTTTCCAAGAACAATCAAAACCAACAACAGCAAAATAAGAGGCAGAACACAGGCCAGGCCTACACTGCAGGCAATAGTGATAGGAAACCATACGCCGGGTCTAAACCTCTGTGTTCCAAGTGTAATTACAATCATGAAGGTCCTTGTCCACCTAAGTGCAGTAACTGCAAGAGGGTTGGCCATCTGACCAGAGACTGTAGAAGCCGGCCTGCGAATACCAACAACAACAATAATCAGAAGGGCAACGGTTGCTATGAGTGCGGAGCTCAAGGACATTTTAGAAATGCCAAAACTGGGATAAAAATAACCGTGTAATCAAGCTGGAATGACAGGGCTCCAATCGAGGTGTATGTGGTTGGAAAATGCGGGGGCAAACCCTGACAACGTCGTTGCAGGTACGTTCCTTCTAAACAATCGCTATGCTTATATCTTATTTGATACGGGTGCCGATCGAAGTTTTGTGTCTACTGCATTTAGCTCCCAAATTGACATCACGCCATCATACCCCCCCCCCCCCTTTGACCACTATTATGATGTCGAACTAGCTGATGGGAGGATAATTGGGTTAAACACTATCCTTAAGGGTTGCACATTAAACTTCCTAAACCACCAATTCAACATAAACTTAATGCCTGTAGAACTTGGTAGTTTTGATGCTATAATCGGTATGGATTGGTTGGCGAAGTACCAAGCGGTCATTGTATGTTCCGAGAAGATTGTTCGCATCCCCTGGAGAAATAAAACCTTAATCATACATGGTGATGGAAGTAACCAGGGAAATGTGACACGATTAAACATCATTTCGTGCACTAAAACGCAGAAGTACATGGAAAAAGGATTTCCTATCTTTTTGGCACATGTCACTGCAAAAGAGGTTGAAGACAAGTCGGAGAAGAAGCGACTTGAGGACGTACCAATAGTTCAAGACTTTCCTGAAGTATTTCCTGAGGACTTGCCGGGTCTTCCTCCGACTCGACAAGTGGAGTTTCAAATTGATTTGGTACCTGGGTGCACCTTTAAGCACCGGGCACCTTACGATTGGCGCCCCCCCCCCCCCCCCCCCCCCCCCCACCCCGGCCAACCCCCCCCCCCCACCCCCATTCGAAATGAAAGGTTATCTGAGCAACTGAATGAGCTGTCTGGACAATGGCCTTTATACGGACCCATTCCTCACCTTGGGGAAGCTCGGACTGTTTGTTAAAAAGAAGGATGGATATTCAAGATGTGCATAGACTATCGGGAATCTAATACAAACTGGACAGTGAAGAAAAAAACGTTGTCCACTCCCGAGAATTGTGATTTATTGATCAGATTCAATGGTTAAGTGTATATCTCGAAAAATTGACCTATGGTAAGGTTATCACCATTAGAGGGTTCGAGAGAAGAGATACGAAGAATGCCTTAGAACTCGTTACGGCCATTACGAAGGTCAAGTTATGCCTCGTTTGGTGACAAACGCAACCCTGCCGTATTCATGGACCTATGGTATCGGGTTGCAAACCATATCTAGATAAATTCGTGATTGTCTTTATTTTTGATTTTCATGATATATTACGATGAACAAGATAAGAACCCCATTTTAAAGAAACCTTAAGAAAAATCGTTGAATTGCTTAAGAAGGAGGAGTTGCATGCCAAGTTTTCCAAATGTGAATTTTGGATTTCCCAAAGTACAGTTCTCGGTCACGTGATCGTTAGTGAAGGATATTCATGTGGATCAGCCAAGATCTGAATCTTTAAAGATTGGTCATCTCCTATGTCACCAAACGGAGAATTCGTTCAATTTTAGGTCTTGCTAGGTATTACGAAGAATTCATTGAAAGGGTTTTCAAAGTTAGCCAAACTGTCGACTAAGCTTCAGTCAAAGATGGTCAAGTTAGGGGCGATAATCAAGAAGCAGTTTTCAACTGTTGAAGCAAAAGTTGTGCAGTGCACTCTACATCCTTGCATTACCTGAGGAAGCGAAGGAGTTCAATCACATACTACGATGCTTCAAAAGATGGGTTTGGGCGCTGTGTGATGTCAAATAGAAAGGTGATTTATTATGCTTCACACCAGTTAAAATTCAGGAGAAGAACTTATACAAACTCATTGATTATAGAACTTGCGTGAGTGAGATGTTCGCTTCAGATCTGGAGACATTATTTTATGGAAACTAAGTGTACGGGGTTCACCCGATCACAAGAGTTTGCAAACCATTTTAGATCAAAAGAGTTGAACATGAGGCAATGCCGATGGTTAGAGTTGCTAAGTGATTACGATTGCGATATTCGTTATCACCCGGGGAAAGCAAATGTCGTTGCTGATGCTTTAAGCAGGAAAGAACGAGAACCACCGTTAAGAGTTCGAGCCTTAGTCATGACTATTAGCTTGGATCTTCCCAAACAGATCTTAAATGCTCAGACTGAAGCGCGAAAACCAGAGAACATTAAGAGTGAAGACGTTGGGGGAATGTTGATTGAAAATGCTAAATTTCCAGAAGCGATTAGAGAACAAAAGTTGGAACCACGTGCGGATGGAACCCTATGCCTCAATGGCAGAAGTTGGCTACCTTGTTATGGAGATTTACGGACTGTAATCATGCACGAGTCCCACAAATCAAAGTACTCTATACATCCGGGTTCTGACAAAATGTACCAAGACATGAAGAAGCTATATTGGTGGCCCAACATGAAAGCCGACATTGCCACCTATGTTAGCAAGTGTTTGACCTGTGCTAAGGTCAAGGCCGAACATCAAAGGCCATCAGGATTGTTGGTACAACCCAAGATACCCGAATGGAAGTGGGACAACATCACTATGGATTTTGTCACGAAGCTTCCTAAGACGTCTCAAGGCTATGACACAATTTGGGTGATCGTTGACCGGCTCACTAAGTCTGCGATCTTCACACCAATGAGAGAGACTGATCCTTTGGATAAACTTGCAAGAATGTACCTGAAGGAGGTGGTCACGAGACATGGAATACCTGTCTCAATCATTTGTGATCGCGACCCGAAATTCGCATCCAATTTCTGGAGATCACTTCAGAACGCTTGGGGTACAAATTTGGATATGAGTATTGCGTACCATCCACAAACAGACGGGCAAAGCGAGAGGACCATTCAAACTCTCGAGGATATGTTGCATGCTTGTGCAATCGACCTTGGAAAGGGGTCGTACATTTTGGCAAACGGGGGAAGTTAAACCCTAGGTATGTTGGACCTTTTAAGGTGATAGAAAGGGTTGGAGAAGTTGCTTACAAGCTTGAACTTCCAGAAGAGTTGAGCAGAGTTCATAATACGTTTCATGTATCTAATCTGAAAAAGTGTCATGCCGACGAACCATTAGCCGTTCCGTTGGATGGACTTCATCTTAATGACAAGCTTCATTTTGTTGAGGAACTGATATGTGTTTAATTACACATACCATTTTCCATTTAAAACGAACTTAAAAGAATAAAAACATACCAAAAATGCATTACGTTTTGGCAAACGGGGGAAGTTAAACCCTAGGTATGTTGGACCTTTCAAGGTGTTAGAAAAGGTCGGAGAAGTTGCTTACAAGTCGAGCTTCCTGAAGAGCTGAGTCGAGTTTTAATAATACATTCCATGTAGTCAACCTGAAAAAAGTGTCATGCCGAACGAACATTAGCCATTCCGTTGGATGGACTTCATCTTGATGACAAGCTTCATTTTGTTGAGGAACCATTAGAAATAGTGGGCCGTGAAGTTAAACGGTTGAAGCGAAGTCGGATCCCATTAGTCAAGGTTCGATGGAACTCCAAGAGAGGTCCTGAGTTCACGTGGGAACATGAAGACCAATTCAAGAAGAAATACCCACACCTCTTCACCAAGATCGCACCGTCGTCAAGTGCTGCATCATAAGCCTTGAGGACAAGGCTCGTTTAACGGGGGAAGTCTATAACACCTTGTGTTTTCAAGTCATTGACGACGTCGATAAATCCACAATGTACCTTTTGTATTGTACGCGTTTGCTTTAAATCGTAAATGTTAAGCAAAATCGCGTAAGCTAAAAATTAGCGTTTAATGTTAAACGGATCAATCAATTAAAACGGTTTGGCATCAATCAAGTATTAAATAATTATTTGAGAAATAATTATGGTCATTGTTTCCCATTTATTTTTATCGGTTACGCAAATTATATTCGTTTCGCGATAAAGTACGTTTAAGCATACCCGGAACTACAAAAATATTTCTACGCTTCAACAAATACCCACGATTGTACCCAACACTCAAAGTTTTATTAATTCTACCCAAGATAATATTATCTTACACTTTGTACATTGGAAAATAAAACATTTCACAAATGCTTTCAAGTAAACACCTTTTATTTAAAAGCTACAACTTGTAACTTGTAAAAATGATACTAGATATTTAGGAAATAATCAAAATCATCTAGAAGCCCTTACCCCCCCTAACCCACGACATACAACAACTAGGAGGCAAAGAGCACACATTTTTCAAGCAACTTGGTCTTGTACATCTTTTACTCATTAAAACCTAGCTATGATATGTTTCCTTGACCAAGATAGTCTTCCTTAAGACCATGAAGTTGTCTTGGACCACTATTGCACACTTTTGACTAACTAGGCTTATATATACAAGTATCATGCAAGAGAGACAATATTAACACTTTACACTTAGCTAAAAATCACAAAATTCCTTCCTTTATGTCATTCATTGCCACGGCTTAAACCCCCCCCCTCTATAAACTATCCATACTATATTTTTTTATCACTAATATACACATTCTCATATCATATTAAGATGTCCTAAGTTATTTCCAAGTATTGGTTAAGGATTTACAAGTGTTGAAGCAAGAAATCAAGATTTTGGGTTTCTTATTGAATTAGGGTTTTCATAGCTTGCTAGCTTTGGTTTCTAGTCTAAACAAGGGTTTAGATTGTGTTAGTCATCATCTTCTTCACATTAAGGTAATCTTGAACACTTCTTGGTTATTACAAATATTTTTGTTTAGGCATATGTTAAGTTCTATTTTAGCTTAAATCACCATTTAGGATTTTATCATGAAAATGAAGTTTTTACTTGAAATGATCATTTTGTATACTTTTATATATGTTGTGATGTTACTTATATCATGCTAAAAAGGATGAGAAAAGTATGTACCATGTTGTTTTGGTGTAAAAATGATCATGTGTTAATTAGGGTTTATAAAAGTTTCTTAATATGTTTCTAGTAAAAGAAATACAAATGACATGTTAAGGTTAATTATAGACTTATATTAATATTATATGACATTTAAATAAGGTTATAAACAAGATTAGAAGATTGTATACTAGTGGTTTTATATTAAAAATAGAATATGTAAAACTAGTGATTTATGGTAAATAAGAAAGTTATGTTTTATAAGTAATATGAAAGACTTATACAACTTGGACACATGAGGACTTTGAAGGAAAGCTATGGACAATGGACTCTTAATATATGTATGATTTATAACACACATGATTTATGAGACTTGTGGGTGAAATACAAGAATGGTAAAAGAATGGAAACAAAAGGTTAAAATGGACCTTACAAAACTAACTCCAAATTCTGTCCAAAATCGACTTTTTACCTTATCTTATTTTTATTTTTATAAAATAATACGACTCATGACGATTCCGAAAAAGTAAGAAACTTGTCGAACGGATTAATAACGAAAAAATTATGGTAAAAACTAGTTATACGATAAATAAACGGACTTATAAAAGAATTTTTATAAAAATTATTCAAACAGCAATGGTTTGTGGTATTTTACATATTATACACTATTTTTTAGGATTCCAAAATGATAAGAATCGTAATTTTTCAATTAAAAATGAACGAGTTATGAATTTCGCGAGTTTACGACAATTAATACTTTTATAAAACTATTTTTATAAAAATTACTGTTCATGACAGAAATATTTATTTTTGTAAACCTTAAATAAATAGAACTTTCAAATACGATAACGTGCTCGAAAGAATCACTAAAAACGGAGCTATAACGAATAAAAATATGAGTTTTACGGGTTTACGATAATTAAAAGTTAAAATACTCTACTAACTGTATGACAGTAAAGTACCTGTTCAATCAGAGGGTCAAAATATGAATTATGTTAAATTATGATTACTTGTCTTAATACGAAAGCAGTGGGCATAAGAAACGTCAATCGGACTTAAATCCGAAAGTTACGCCGTTTTCTACAACATAATTATTAATCGTTTTAACTAATTTTTTTTTTTCAAAACACAATTTTTACAAACTATTAGTTGGTGATTAAGCTGCTATAGAATTATATGTGGTTATCAAAGTACTATATTACTAGGGAGTTTCATAATGAGGCCTCTTCGGGGTGGCGTATCGACGAGTTGCTGGATTTACGATTTAAAGTGTCCTAGCTCCTCATACGTTCATAATGACATTTAATATGTAGCCCCGGAACGTATCGTATATTGTAAACTAACCATAGGGACCTGTATATGATGTTAGTTAATCGAAGTACATGGTACTTAACGACCTTAAAATAAATAGGTTGCATCTGACGATTTGCGTGACGCTTTATCTGCGATATTTGGATTATCTGAACTCAAGGTGAGTTCATAGCCCCACATTTTTACGATTTCAATGATTTATAACTATGGGGTGGAAACATGCTTTGTTTTATAAAATTGACTGCAAGTGGATATTTTATATTGATTACATGTTTGCCTAAGTAGCGATAACCCAAGTTGAGCCCATTATCATTTTATCATTTCTTACTTACATAAATTTGGACGCTTCTTTATGTATATAATAAATTATAAATGAGTGGGCTTAATGGTATCCGATATGAGACGAGTATGAACCTGAACTCGATAATCACCGGGAACGAACGTTATAGCATGTCGAATTTGGGGATGTTTCGGGTTAAACATCTAATCGG
The DNA here is from genome assembly GCA_026074375.1 of Tanacetum coccineum. NCBI lineage: Eukaryota > Viridiplantae > Streptophyta > Magnoliopsida > Asterales > Asteraceae > Tanacetum > Tanacetum coccineum. The sequence goes on along the minus strand of BQNB010090480.1, from coordinate 1,322 downwards.
GCAGAAATTGCAATATATATTATTGCAAGAAAGATTGTCGAGCTTCAGTGTCATGAGCTTAGGAAAATGTAATCTGGTTTTGTGATGTCTGCATGTGTTGCATTATCACGGGGAAAGTCTTGCGGTCCTGCATATTATGATTTATCAAACCTATGAATTCACCAACATTATTGTTGACGTTTTAAAGCAATGTTTTTCAGGAGATCAGTAAGCATATACATTGGTAATTTTGTTTTGGGAAGTCATGCTAAAGATATGGTTGTATTATGTTTTGGGAAACTCATGTGTTGTGAACCAATATCTTTGTAATAATAATCAGGAACAAGTTAAAGCTTCGGGCTATTTGTATCAAATGTTTGTTAAATCCAATGTATCAGTTTTAAAATGACTTTTTTGTCGTTCTATATATATCTTGTGTTATTGATCTATGAAGTAACACGCCTCGGACTCTTATTCCGCTGCGACCCAATTTGGGGGTGTTACAACCACCTTCCCCATCAGGACACCATTTTTGTTTTCTAACTAACTCTTACAGCATAGTACTCTCATTTGTTTTCTAACCAACTCTTACACCATAGTACTCTCATTTATTTTCTAACCAATTCTTACACCTCTTGTTTGCTTGCCTAACATATTCTTACATATCTTGTCCCTTGCCAAAGTTGAACACACAATTCCTTGTAATCACTTTGATGCTCTTTCTTACTTCCATTTGTTGTGCTATAAAAAGAGGCAACTAGTCATTATTTCACACACCAAAAATCACAACACCTATCTTATTCCTCTCTTAAAAACACACGACATAAACACATATATATTTAGGGTTTTTTAACTTTTCTTAAGTGATTTGCAAGAAGAATTTGGGTTAAAGATTCATAAGCTAGGGTTTGGTGTTGATTACTAGTGTTCATTAGTTAGTTTTGGGTTTGACTAGTTCACTTGAGCATCTAATCTTCATCATCACATGTAAGCATTCTCATTTTTCATCTTTTCATAATCCATACATCATTTATATCATTATATAGCACTTATATATGCTTGTAGTATAAAGATTTTGATGCAAAACTTGTTAAAACAAAACCCTATTTTAAGCAGTATTTTTAGTCCACTTATATGAAAGAAGTAAACACTTTAAAACACCCTTATGGCAAATTTCTTTCCATTTATTAGTATAATGACTTAGGAGTATTTCTAGAGTTGGCCGCACAATGGATGATTTTCTATCATTTTTGAATGATTTTTGCAAGATTAGTGATACAAATCTGAATTTGGAAATTTAGTCGTAATTATGAGCACCTTAAGAGTGGTTTGGATAATAGAAC
>BQNB010090479.1:0-27134 GCA_026074375.1 Tanacetum coccineum | reverse complement strand
ACCTATAGACATAATTTTAGCAAACTACACCCTAAAGGCATAAACAAGTAACACATAAAGCACAAATAATCGTTTAAATCCTAACAGCTTATTTGATCATGAAAAAGAAATTTGACATTTTCTCCCCCTCAAACAATGACCCGTTTTCTATTTAAAGAGCTGTAGACATTGTTTGAGAAGTCAAATGTTTTTTGAAAAGTATTTTCAGATGAGGAATGATTTTGTATGTGACAAAACAACAAATACCAAGATAAATAAAGATTCTTCTTATTATTCACATAGATGCTAACTGAAACGTACACTTATGGAAATTGGAAGCACGGGTTGTGATGCAAAGTAATCACAAGCCTTTGCATGGTCATAAAGTAGACCATAGCCCGTGAATAATTCCTTGTGAGACAAGGATTTTTTTTGAAATACTTGCTTTAAGATGATGACGGGTGCTAATCTGAAATAATAGCAAGCCATGTGGCATTTTTAAAAACATTTGTAACTTCTGCTACGAATTGAACTTTCATTTTACAGACTTGTAATCATTGTTAAATGACTTTTCTAAGACTGTAAATGTTATCGATTTCAGAAGACATGCCATTGTAAAACTTCTTTTTGAATTTTTCTAATTTTTTAATTTTGTATTTTGTTTTTGTAAATTTATATAAAAGAAATATTTTTGGTTTTTATGATTTTTAGAAAAAAAAGTTAAAATGAAAATCTTTTTGTGTTTTTCTGATTTAAGTATTACGTATTAACAGAAATTTGAATAGGTACCACACCACTAGTCATACACTCATCTGCCAATTGTTTCAGAGTATCCGGCGTAAAACTCGCATTCCCCATCCCAGCTTGTTGATAGAAATACAATTCTTTCTCAGCCAAGAGCTTAGGTGAAGATGTCCCGCCAATTGATATTCCGTATTGATAAAGTAAAGTTCGATCGACGACCATTCTCACCATGCCCAGATGAGTGAACCCGATGTCTATAGCTTGATCTGGAATGTTGAACATGTTGCAGCATAAAGCAATAGCGCTTTGTTATCACCATACAATTGGGAATTTTTTATTGAAATCCAAAGCCATAGTCGGTAAGTTTGTATCTCATCCAAAGGACTTGAGCACGAACAACCTGACAAAGCAATATATTCAACTTCTCCGTACTGGATATCGCAAGCGCTTTTCTGCCTTTTAGACGACAGCTTACAAGTCTATCACCCAAAAGTTGTATACTGCCAGATGTACTACGGCGTGTATCTTGACAACCAGCATGATCCGCATCTGCAAATGCTGTTAGTGCCAAGGAAGAATCCTTCGGATACCAAAGACCCCGAAGCTCACGGTTATCCTTTTTAGATACCGAAAGATCCTTTTTACAGCATTTAGGTGCTTTTCGGTAGGCCGAGCCTGGTACCAGGCACTAATGAAAAAAAAAACATGCAATAGCAAATAGTAGGTCAGGTCTTCTGGCTCGTAAATAAAGGAGGGTGCCATCATACCACGATAGTGTGATGGATTCTACAGCTATTCCCATCTTTTATATCCTCATCCCAGTTTGGACTTCTCCACCATAGGGAGTAATCCCCACTGGGTCACAAGAACATAGCCATATTTCTTAAGTGATTCCAAGGGCATATTTTAGATTGGTTTTTGAAGATTCCTTTGGACATTAGAAATCTGTAGTCCTAAGAAAAATGAGATTTTTCCCATACATCGACCCACTAGAATTGAACACAATATTTTAGCAAATAGATCACACAATTCAGAGTATGAAGGGCGATGCAGAAGATAATATCAATACGACATAGATTTGTACCAAAATAGTTCGTTGCCATTCTCTACGGATTAACAGAAGTTGGAATCCACTGACCTTTGGAAAGTCAATGGATATCAGGAATGAAGACAACATATCACTACCACGCACGGTGGACTTGTTCAACCATAAAGAGCTTTTTTAAGCTTGGTATTCGTGGTTAGGTTAGTCTGAGATCCACAAATCCGTCCGGCTGCTAACAAAACTTCTTCTCCGCAATTACCCATTCAGAAAACGCAGTCTTCACATCCCTCTTGTAATGACCATGTTCATGTGAGCAGCAAACGCTAGAAAAATTCGTATAGCCTCTAATCTTGCAACCGGAGCGAATGACTCTTCGAAATCAATACCCTCTTCTTGACGATAACCACGAGCGACCAACCGAGCCTTATTTTTCAGAATACCTCCTAACTCATCAAGTTTAACCTTATAGATCCACTTAAGAGAGATGACAAATGCTTTGTCAGGAGGAGGAACAAGTTCCCAAACCTCCAGACGTCAAAATTCATGGAGTTTTTTCTCTTCATACTTCAATCCCAACATGCTTGGGTTTAATGCTCTTTGTAGTTCTTGGTTCGACTGTTGTAGGAAGGCATCATAAAGTAACAGAATAGGGCTTGTTCATGAATGTTGGAGTCGGTAGGAAACTGGTCTGTCAAGAGCACCGATTATATTCTCAAGTGGGTGATCCTTCGTCCATTTGCTAGTGTGTTCAGAAACTTGGTGATCGGGATGCACAATTGTATGAATAACGTCTGATGAAGATTGATCAGAAGGAACTTCTGGAATTGGAATACCGAAGTACGGATCATTACCCATATGTGCAACTTCAATATCATGATTATCTTCTTCAACATCATGAGAAATAATTGGAGTTTGAGTTCCTTGTGTTGTATGAGAGGTACTTGGTGATGGTGCATCTTGATCAACTGTAGTTGAGGAAGGTGAACTAGTTGATACTGCATGTTCAGGTGCAACTGCTTCAGGAATAGGAGCAATGACTTCTGGTGCATGGAAATCAACATTAAGTGACTCATCAAACATTGGTTGAAACAACAAATCCCAGTCAGCAAACTGATGGCGGTACATATGGTGTTGAAGGAGAAGGGTTTGGCACGAGTCCTGAACTGAGTGATACAGGAGTCATTTCATGAAGACGGTCCATGAACTGCTTGTGTTTTAAAGCGATTCGCGTCAGCACAGCAAGATCAACGTGAATGGTTTCAAATTATTCTTCTGGTACGTCTGTTGTAAATCCGGAAAGCTTTCTTTGTATGGGTAGGGCATATCCAATTGAAAATACCAATATCAACCTTGGTTGTAAACTTGCCCAAATTCTCACTATCTTATCGTTGGGTAGCAAAGTGCCCCCAACACATGTAGATAAGATAGATCGGAGGTTCGTCCCGTGCAAAAGCTCATATGGATGCTTTACCGTGGACGACAGACGTATCATGGAACGATTTTGGGTATAACAGGTTTAGTGGCAACCGCTTACGGCCTCATAGAAATTTAAAGGAGGCCCTTTTTGCATAAATTAACATAGTGCATTGCTGCTTCGATTACGTACATTTTGGTCTTTCAACAACACCGTTTTGCTGAGGAGAGCGTACTACTGATGTTTCATGAGAGATTCCAACCTTCTCATAATATTCACGCAAGTCTGATTACCACAAACTCAGTTTGTCCATTATCTGTTCTGATGCGTCGAAGGGGTTTCCTTAAGTCGTACTGGATACATCTTCCAAAAAGTTGATAATAAAAAGCTGGAGCTTCATCTTTTGATCGCAAGCATTTACCCCAATAAAATCGAGATAGTCATCAACAATAACGAGTTATGTACTTCTGTCCATTGACACTCCGCGAAGAGTATAATTAAAGAACGCATTGGCCATAAAGATCCATATGCAACAGATAGAGTTATTCTTGAATTGGGTCTTTAGATTTGGGTTTGGGGATTTCTTTGAACTTATTGCTAATGCACAATCAGAACATAAGTGATCCTTTTCAAACATGACTTAGGGAGACTCGTACAAGTCCATGTCTTGCTAGATGATTGATAGAACACAAAGTTCAAATGCGAAGACGACGATGCCATATAACCAAGACATGGTTTTAGACGCCTTGACAATAGACAAATAGGAGAGGATGCCATCATATTCCCAAGAGAGAGAGTATAAAGGTTATCCCCTCGAGATCCCGTCAATAAATCAACACCTTCTAGATTGCGAATGAAGCACGTGTGTTGACGAAAAGCCACTTCAAGATTGGAATCACAGAATTGTCCCACAGAAAATAGATTATGCCCAAGTCCTTCAACGTAATAAACCCTTGAGATAGTAACATTCCCAATCTGATAGTCCATCAAAACCCATTATCTTTGGCAACTTATCATTTCCAATTTTACTGTACCCAAAAATTTACTGACGAAATTGGTGAGCTGAGAGCGATCTCCGGTCATGTGCTTCGAGCAACCGGAATCCAAGTACCAAGGACCGATTTGACAACCTGCATTTCATTCAAAGAAGTAATGGAATACTTGGTATTTGGGATCCTCCAGGATTTACTGGGTTCCCTTTTTAGTTACATCATTGAGTGTAAAACCTTAGTTTTTTGCTAACGAAGGCTCACATTTTTATTCTTCCTAGGTTTCCGTGAGTATACAATTTAACCGTCACAGGTTTGGGTGAATTCTGAGTCCTAGAACTATTTGGATTCGCTAGAAGGCACTTCATTAGTAGTGTAATCCTAGTTTAAAGGGCACACATCCTAACAATGAGTGAAGTCCGACCGGTAGGTCTCCAAATATATCCTATCTGAGTAAACACCTTTCCTGTTGGTTTCCAAATATCTTTCTTAGATTTATTCTTTTTAGATTTAGCACGAGATTTCACAACATTCACAACATTAGAAACACACAAGTTATCAGAAGGCATGCAATCATCACGGTGAATACAGACATAATCAGAATTATCTTGTTTCTTGAGATTCTGCACAACCGCAGATCCAGGAACATTAACAGTACCATTCTTTTTATTCAAACTAGATTTAACGTTCCTAGGGTGAGCTTCTACTTTATTCTTCGAATTACTACTTGGTGTTTGCAGAATCCTATCATTCTTGGTATTGCCCGAAGGCTGTGATCCGCTAGCACTAGTAAAAAGTCTTACTGATTGCGGGTTTTCACACTATATATATAATATATAATAAAATATAAAATATCTATAAGTCTAAAAACAACAATCAATGAAACCGAGAAGTAGTATAGAGTGTTCCCGGGTCGTTTATCCCCAACGAGGCTGGAATGGAAAATCGATACAGTCGAAGATTTGAGTTTGAAGGAGAGAGAATGATTTGAGAGTGCAGGAAGTTAAATTAAACAATAATAAACAAAAACATTTAAGAAAAACCTAAAAATTACGAAATTAAGCTGAAAAACGGAAGCACGAATCCCGAACAAAGGGGAAAAACCTAAAAACTTTAAAAAATAAACCCTGACGAATAAATTTATTACTTCTAACCTACTCTACGGGACAATTAATCAAGAATGAAAAAAGACTAGACCGAAAACGGAGTTCGTTATGACCCAACAACGAGTCAAAAACAAAATCCCCGCACCCGGACCGTTCTCTAAAAAAGGAAAGTTGTAAAAATGACCCCTAAAATCAAAATTTTTGTATTTTCCTACAAACATATGACAAAAGAAAAATTTTCTAAAAAACAAAATATTTATTTGATAATTATTTGTATTTATATGAATTTTTAAAACTTTAACGAAATTAAATCAAAAAAATATTAAATTATTTCAAAAAAATTCTAAAAAATTTACAAAAATACTTTAATAACTATAAGGATCCAACGAAAATATAAAAAAAAAAAACAAGAGATGCGTAACAAATAAGTCCCGAAAATAAGCTTATTTCAGTTTAAAACTTATAAGTCAAAACACCCTTATATATTAAAACCCCTTTGAGTCATTAACAAAAAGACCAAGGCGCAGTGAAGAGAGAGTGATTATAAAGGGGGAATCGTATCGATTAGTTCCGGGTTCGAGTCTTGCTCACCCGGGCCTCTTGTCTTTCCCCCTTTTTTTTTTTTCGAAAACTCAAAGAAGCAAAGTTGTTAAGCTCGTGGGGCTTAACAACTTTGTCTTCTACAACTTTTTACGAAAAGCTTTAAATAAGCTTAAAAATAAGCTTAAAAGTGACAGTTTGGCTTAAAAGGCTTAAGAGCTAGAAAAAGGCTAGGACAATTGGTCTTGTGGCCGAAATAAGCTAGGACTAAGGACTAAATAAGCAAAAGGGAGTCTAAACTAACCTAGATAAGCTAAAGAACTAAAAGCTTAAAGCTAAATAAGCTGTAACAGCTTATTTTTGACAGAAACTAAAAATAAAGCTTAAAACTAAAATTTGACTAAGTCATTTGGACAAATAAGCTAGGAAAAGGTAAATAAGCTCAACTATTATCTATATTAACCTAAAAAGCTATGAGGGGCCACAATGAGCTTATTAGAAAAGCTCAATAAGCCAAAAAAAGAAAATAAGCAACCCCTACACCTAAGTCATTCAAAAATAGTCAAGGGGCTAGTTGAGGCTTAAAATTAAGCCATCAAATAAGCTCACTAAAGGCTGAAATTCCAGGTACTTACTAAAGAGCTTATGGGCTCTTTAAATAAGCCAAGTAATTGGGCTTGAGCACTCTTAAAAGCCAAGTAAAGAGGCTTAAAATCTCCCCTTTGCACCAGGGGAGATTAAAGCTTAAAACTAGGGGCTTATTTGACAGCTTGTTAAAAGCTGTCAAATAAGCTCAAATTAAAAAGATAAGCTCAAACAGATTTAATACCCTAGCTTTTGGAGTTGTGCACCAATTTTGGACTTTTAAAAACCATTTTATTTTTTCCTAGGATTTAATTAGTATAATCTATTTTCTGTAATTTTTCTAGAATTTTTATAGTTCATTTAGTATTTTTAATCATTTATTTTCATTAAAAACTTTAAAAATCATAAAAAATAGAAAAATAATCAAAAAAATAAAAATCTTTTTTAGAAAATTTTCTTTTATCATTTAGAACGTAGGAAAATTAGTTTGACTCTCGTAAGTTTATTTTTGAGTATTTTAGCTTTTAGGGCTCGGTTTTCGATTCCCGTTATTCGTTTTTGTGATTTCTTTCAAATTTTATCGTTAAGTTTTCAAATTTTGCAAATCCCTTTATTTTTACTCATAGAATTAGATTATTAATTCAAATTCTAGGTTAAGGTGCTAATTAGGGTTTATTTTGTCATTTCCGTTTTTCGTCCGCGTGTTTAGTTATTTTACTTGCATTTAATTGTTTTAATTGTTTTTAGTCATAGAAAATCAATCAAAAAGTTGAAAATCATTCATAACATTGTCCAAACTGAATCGAGGGTATCAATTCACATTTCTTTGGGATACGACCCGGTAATCACTTACCGGTTAATATACGTATTATATTATATATATTTTGAAGAATTTCCTTTTTACCTTTGTCCTCAAGGGTAAATTGGTAATTTTCCATAGTATTATATATTATATATTTTACGTGTATCAAATTTTTGGCGCCGCTGCCGGGGAAGTGTGTTAAGATTCTCTCGTTTGAAGTTTGTTGATCGTGTTTTGGAGAACCTTTCGTTTTCGAAAGTTACGCTTTTAAGAAAATCAAAAATATAAAAAAAATATAAAAAAATAAAAAGTAAAAAATAATTTTCTTTTCTTTTTAGTATAAATAGAAGTTTTAAAAAATATATATATACCAAAATATTTGCTCTTTCAATTTTAGAAAAAAAAAATAAACAAAGTTGGTAAAAGAACACCAACAAATAATACCTTCAATTGAGGTATTATCCATAATAAGTTCCCAACTCGAATTTAAGATTTAAAAACTTACCATTTGTGTCACTTACGAGATACGGCTCACCTTAAAAAGTAAAAATTTTAAGAGCTACCGTGAAGTAAGTTTGATTATTTGGTTCAAGTTGTCTTTCTCGTTGTCCGTTAAAATTAGATTGTGAATAAACTTTAGAAAAAACCAAAAATATTTTTCTTATTATTTTTCTATTTTCTTTTAAATAGTGCATGCGCACTAGACGTTCTAATTATCCTAATAATTCAAACGTCACAATTCCAGACTTCTGGAGAAGACAAGTTTCAATCAAACATAGTCAAACCCGAGATTCGAACTATTGTTGCACCTATGGCAGAACGTACCATGGAGGAGCTACTCCGTGCCCCCACGGAAGGGTACGGAGAAGCTATTGTTTTACCAGAAATCAAATGCGATCATTTGAGTATTAAGACCGTAATTTGCTTCAGTTGGTTCAAGCTAACCCGTTTTACGGTCGTGAAAACGATAATCCTCATGCTCATATTAATAGTTTCAAAAGAATTACCTCGACTTTACGATTTAGAAATGTGCCTAACGATGTGATTAAGCTTATGATGTATCACATTCGCTCGAGGGAGCCGCTACAAAACTTGGTACAGAAAGAAACCACCAAATCAAATTCTTGACTTGGGATGATCTCGTTACCTAAGTTCGTTAACCGACCACTTTTTCCCTCCATCGAAAACCACGTCACATAAAAGAACGAAATTTTCTCGTTTTATACACAAAAAATTCGAGGAAACTTTTAGTGAAGCTGTGAACGTTTAGGAGTAGCTTAGGAGCATGTCCCCATCACGGATTTACGGAGTTAACTCAAGTTGATACCTTTTACAACGGTTTAAACGACAATGAACAAGACTCCTTAAATGCCGCTGCGGGTGGAAATCTTTTGAGTAAAACGACTAGAGAGGCTTTAAACATAATTGAGAATAAATCAAAAGTGCGTTATTCACGAAACAAACCAAATGCTTCTAGGATGAATGTTACTTCTAGTAAAACGGATGAGAGAATTGATAAGCTTGCGGATCAACTTTCGACCTTAGTCGAGATTGTTTCTAAAAAAGTTGTCACTCCCGCTCCGGTTAAAGCGGTTGAGGAATCTTGTGTTACTTGTGGTGGTGCTCATTCTTGGTATAATTGTCCGGCTACCGATAACAATCAGGCTAGTGTTTGTGCGACTACGGGTACTTACAATCAAGTTAACCCTCCAAACCGTGTTAGTAATCAAATGGCACCACCAGGTTTTGCTCCGGTGCAAAACAATGGTCAAAATAGGTTTAATCAGAATCATGTTCAAGGGAATAATTTTAATCATCGAGGGGAATATTTTCATGGAAATCAAGGTTTTCAAGCTCAAAATAATCATGCTCCAAATTTTCAAAACCAAGGATTTCAAAACCAACCTTTTCAAGTGCCTAATAATCAAGTTCAACAAGAGATTTCAAATGATTTTTCAAGTTACAAGAGGAATAATGATCAGATGTTAAGGAACATGCAAAGTTAAATCAATACACGTTGAAAGGTAGTACCTTAAAAATGAATTCAGAATATGATAAAATCTCACAATCTCTCAACAAGCCGTTATGATGAATCAACAAACCATTGTTCAAAATAATTTGCAAAACATGGATTTTGATAAAAATTTACAAAACCAATGCCTCAATTCGGGTACTTCTTCCGAGTAACAACCATTCCAAACCCGACAGGGTGAGATGAAATCAATCACACTCGAAGTGGTTGTAGCTTATGGAGGGACCCTCGAATTCTAAATAATCTTCCACTCATCCTAAAAAAGGTAGTTGGGAACAAGAAACCGAGAGACAACAGATAAAGAGTAAACAAATTTTCAAGGGAAAGTACCCAAAGCTAAATCAAGATCCCACCACTGGTTATCCCCATCTTCTATTCCGGGAACCTGATGTTCCACGACTTTTACTAAAAAAACCATTCTCCCTTACTGGAATCTGATATTCCGAATTAGTTTCCTAAGCCAAATATTCCATATCCTTCACGACGTGATGATCAAAAGTCCCGTGATAAAGCTTCGAATCAAATGGAGAAGATCTTCCAAATCTTTCAAGATTTGCGCTTCGACATTAGTTTCGCGGATGCTTTACTTTTGATGCCAAGATTTGCTCCTACGATTAAGAGTTTGCTCATGAATAAGGAAAAGTTGCTTGAGTTAGCTAAGATTCCATTAAACGAGAATTGCTCGGCGATGCTTCTCAAAAAGCTTCCCGAAAAGCTTGGAGATCCCGACAAGTTTCTTATTCCATGTAATTTCCCAGGAATGGATGTATGCCACGCCTTGGCCGATCTTGGTGCGAGCATAAATCTTTAATTCCTCTTTCTATTGTGGAAAAATGCTTTCCTCTCTGCTGAACTTACACCAACACGGATGACTTTTAGAGTTAGCAGTCCGATCATTACGTATCCGAAAAGGACTCGCCGAAGACGTTTTTGTCAAAGTTAAGGAAATTTCATTTTCCTACCGACTTTTTGTTGTTGTCGATTTCGTGCTGATCCCTCGAGTACCTCTCATAACATGGTAGATCCTTTCTAAGGACCCCGGTCGTTGCTTTAATAGAAGTTTATGAGAAGAAAAAACCCTTCCGGTTGATAACGAAGCCGTCCACATTTAATCTAATAACAAACTACTAGATACTCATCTGCAAACCGACAAGTCGTAAACCGAATTGAACATAATTGAAGTAGTTTGAGAGGAGTATTCTCCGAATTGCTATATTTCCTAATACTTCGGGTGCATCCCACCCCAGACGTCTGAGTTGTTTTCTTCCGAATTCATTTTGGAGGAAAATGAAGCTATCTTAAGGATGATTCTATTTCACCAAGAAATTGATCAAGCCGATTGCAATCCGAGGAAGATATTTGTTTGTTGAAAAATAACTAATAATGACCCGATTTAACTTCCTCCGATAGACCCTTAAAAGCAAAGTGAAATGACCAAGGCAAAATCTTCAATTGAAGAGCCACCGAAATTAGAATTAGAAAGATTGCCGACCTCACTTAGAATCAATGCTTTCTTGGAAGAAAAACGACAAGTTACCGGAGTTATTATTGTAAAAAGGTTTAAAAAATTGATGAACAAATTCTCTTTAAAAGGTGGCATAAATCTCACAAAGAGCCATTGCTTGGAAAATCAAAGACCCGACACTCAATGGGTATCGACCCTCGTATTTTGTACTCACAAAATCTTGATGGAAAGTGATTACAAACCTAAAAACCTAACGGTTCAGAAGGTCAAAGAAGGGTTAACCCAAAAATCATGAGGTAAAAAAAAAAGGTCCTAAACTCTTGATACCGTGGAAACGAATGATTTACCCATCCTTTAAGCCCCATAGGATTAAGTCCAGTGCATTTATTAGCCCAAGAAAGAGTGGAAATAAAACCGTCGTTCTTCAAATGAAGAGAATGAATTAATTTTTGACACTTTTTATTACCAATGGATGGAGTATTTTGTAACGACTATCAGGAAATTAAAATGAACGACTCGAAAAGATCATTTTCTCATTACTGTTTTATATGAATCAGATTATAGAAAAGATATAGCTGGGAATGAGTTCTATATTTTTCTAACGGATTTTCAAGATATTTCCAAATACCCAATAGATCCCCAAGCTAGTAAAAAACTACTTACACATGCCCGAATGAGACTTTCGTGTACCGACAGGATGCCATTGGTTTATGTAATGACTCTCGATACTATTCAACGTCTATATGAATGGCCATATCTCAGATATTGAAATCAAAAACACCTGGAAGTGATCTAGGATTTAGATTCTCTCAGTTTTTAGGGGATAGTTTTATTGAAATTCCTCTGGCCTCTCTAATGTTATAAAAAGATGTAAAAACGGAGTAAGACACGATATTTAACGTTCTTAACTAGGAAATTGTCCTGACTTTATTGTGTAAAGAAGGAATTGCGTGTTAAGTTTGCATAAAAATTTCAAAAGCGGTGAATTGAGGTCGGATCGTGCTAAAGTCATAATCTTATACGCTATAACTCCCTCGACCCGACGATGCGTTAAAGGTGTTTAGAGAGAAAGTTTTTTTAGGTCTCCAAGCGGGTTTTCTATCGCCGATTTATCCATACTTTTCTAAGATTGCTAGACCAATGCCCACCCTTCTTGAGAATGTAACACCATTTTTGTTTTCCAACAAGATTGTATTGATGCTTTACAGACTCTTAAAAAGAAAGCTTAACCGAAGTTCTCCAATCTTATTTTTCCCGGATTTGGAACTTAACCATTTTCGATGACTCAATTATGATGCAAGTGAATTTCGCGTTGGTTCAGGTTCTCTTACAACGAAAGTAAAGAGCATTTTCAGCCTATACATTATGCTGAGCAAGACTATGACTGAAGCTCGAAATCATTACACTACCACAGAAAAAGGAAAGCCTTGCCGTTGTGTAATGCTTTTGAAAAGTTTGGCCATATCTTTGTCTTATCCAAAAGCAAGATTTGTAAGTTATGGATCAACTCAGCTTTAAATACCTTATGACTAACAAGAAAACCTAAAGCCAAAGGTTGCTCCGGGTGTGGGTTCTTCTCCTACAAGAATTTTTTGATATCACCATACCCGTGGATAAAAACGGAAGTGGAGAACCGTACGTCAAACGCTTTTAACTAGACTTGAGAAATCCTTATAAGGATGTGTTAGAAAACAAAGACAAGATAAATAGAACATTTTCCCTTTAGAAACTCTGGAGTTATTTTCTAGTGAAAGTACCACCGCCATGGGTTTGCAGGACTAATGCAAACTACCATGCGTGGAATTTTATTATTCAAAGGAATGTCAACTCAACAAACGAGGAAGTTTTTAAAGGACGTAAACATTAATTTCTTGGGACGATCCCTATCTTTTTCGAACTGTGCGATCTAAACAATCGACGGTGTGTTGCAATGAGCAAGAATCTTTAAGATCCACAAAAGCTTCCATGACGGACCGAACCGGAAGGCCAAGCAAAGTGCAAATCTCGCCGCTCGAAAATATTTGATGTCCGTGATCTTTTGGCCTAAAACCATATATCGAGATGCCCATAGACAATGAACAAATCTGTGATCCGTGTACAAAGACAAGGCCCAAAAATAAAAATTTCACAACGAGATGAGATGCCCAAAACTCTATCATAGAACTCTATCCAAAGTTGAGAAATCTTAGATTAATGGGGTATCGATATATTGGACCTAATTTCCGACTATCAAGAGTAAATAATATATCCTGCTAGCCGTTGATTTCTCTTTCGAAATGGGTTGAAATCAAAGGCGTATCCCTAACAAAATGGATACTAGAGATGTAGAGAAGTTTTAAAATATCTTTTTTTGCCCGATTTGGAACACCTGAGCTATAATAAGGCGATCATCGTGGGACCCATTTTTGTAACGATCAGTTTGCTAAAGTAATGTCTAAGTATGGGGTCACACATCGTCTAGCTACCGCTTATCACCCTCAAACGAGCGGTCAAGTGGAGGTGTCCAATCGAGGTTTAAAACGTATTCTAGAAAGGACGGTTGGAGAAAATCGTGCCTCATGGTCTGACAAATTAGATGAAGCTTTGTGGGCATTTCGTACTGCTTTTAAGACACCGATTGGTTGTACGCCTTACAAGCTTGTTTATGGAAAGTCTTGCCATTTACCAATTGAGTTAGAGCATAAAGCATACTGGGCTTTGAAACATGCTAACTTCGATCTTAAAACCGCGGGTGATCACCGGAAGCTTCAGCTGAATGAACTTAATGAGCTTCGTGATCAAGCTTATGAGAATTCTTTGATTTATAAGGAGAGGACGAAGAAGCTTCACGACTCAAAGATCAAAAACCGCATTTTCAATGTTGGTGATCGAGTTTTACTCTTCAACTATCGTCTAAAGATGAAGAATACTAGTAATCTTAAGATCAACCAAGAACAATAGTGAAATGTGGGTTGGGATGTTAGAGAAAACTTGGATGGAATAATGGATGAATGTATTATGAAATGTATGGAAAATGGAACAACCAACCCTCTCCAAGACTAGGAGAGGGTGTATATATACTACAATGGGCCGGCCATGGGCTGAGTTGGGCCTCCCATGGGCCTTGGGCCGGACTAGATTACTAATCTAATCCTTATACTAACTACGAGCTAAGACTTGTTACAACTTTGGAAGTGACCGACACTTTTCGTGTTTCCAACAATCTCCCCCTAAGGGGAGGTCACATCTAATTTACAAAACATAAACCTAGCATACTATCTTTAATCCTTAGTCGTTAGCTCGTACTCTTGACATTCTCTTGTGAATAGGTTGTAATATCATTGACTTCTTGATTAGTTTGTTCCTTGAAACTTGTATTTGACATTGTATCTTGATGGCATCTTGAGATCATCACCAAGCCAATCTCTTACGCCATCTTTGTAAACTTGCCACTTGTGACTTGCGACTTCTGGGACCGACATGCTCAAAACCATTCTTGAAAAGCTTTAATGTTGCATCTTTCTTGAAATTCTTTAACTTTAACACTTTGACACTTCTAGAAAGATGTGTGGTATCAGAGTAGTGGAAGTCTTGAAACATGTACTTGAGCTTTCATGATGACTTTATAGTTTTGTCGGTCGATGAATAATGAGCTGTGGTTAATGGATCTTTTGAGCCAGCTGGAATCATGGGACCTCCACCACCCCATTTTCGATAACCAGCATAAAACAGTTTGAGCAATAAAAACAGGGGACGAATATGGCTTTGTCATTCATCTTCCAGGTTTTGGTTGGAGAAACCTTCAGATCCGTGAGGATCGACCTGTGATCAGATAGATTCAATTTAAGAAGAATCTTCTTGACAGGATTTCCAGCTGTAGTATTGAATCTTTCTAACACATAAGTATTAGATTCATCGTACTCAGCATGTTCTCATTATCGGAACGTCTCAAATCAGACAGTCACACGATAATATCGAACCAGTGATTACTATCTCACTGATTGATATAGAAAATTGGATTTGAAAAATCAATCGATGTATCAATTACAAAATTGTGTTTTGTGACACACATAAACCGAGAGTGGTTAATCATTTCAAAAAATTCATAACACTCGTTGATCCAATCCTGGAACAAGTTTGATCTTATAGAACGCACCATCGTTTCATTTCCATTGACACAAGTTTATTCATACAGAATCCACGAAGTTTCCCAGTACCATGACTTGTTTGATGTTGGCTCAAGCAGATTCCATCTTCATTGTGAATGAAATCACTCGGATTTCTGGGCAAAATCACAAGGATAATGCCGAAGTACTCTTAAAAATGTGATCTGTAATTCACATGTGAGAAGTTAGCAAGTAGAATTTGATCAAGATGTCCCTAATGGAATTTATGGATGATCTCATTTTGGCTCTAGACTCATAGTGCAACTTTGATTTTAGTGAACGGAGGCAGGAAAGCTGATGCCACCTTTTCAATATCAACTAACTCGTAGTGAGAAGTCAAAAGAAATGAGTGTATCTCCGTGAGTTTTTGCAACAAAGTCTTATCTGACTTTGAGTAGGCGGGGAGGGGATTAAGCAAAGCGGCACTGGGTCCATGACTGTCTCAATGTCATGACAGCGACCGTGAAGTAGTTTTCAGACAGACATAAGTATTGACCCGGTTTCTGCCTAAGGTATGGAGGGCTTCTTATTTTCACCCTTTATCCTTAAATTTCTTTTTCACTCTTCCACCCCATTCAATGCATAATGGACTATCATAACTAACAACCTTGTTGGGTTTGTTCCATGTTAGCTCCATCTCAGTCGCTATTCCCAATTCTCAAACTTTTTCTTTCTCCTTTTTAATCATACCTAAGGACTTCTACACTGTCTAGTGGCTTATCCCTAGGTAGATCCCTCCTGTTCTGGCTGGATCATGGGATCAGAAAACCTAAAGCCTAACCGCCTATAACTTCATAAATTTAAAGAACATGGTCGGCTCTTTTGAGTATTTCATCACAATCCATCCAAAACATTGAAAACGTCAATCAAATTGTTTGATATAAATATCCAAAAGATTAACACTTTGATAGTTTTTCATTATCACTAATAGCACGCCCCTTAACATGTCAATCGTAATCGTAGTACATGCTAGTAGTGGCGTGCATATGAGTCCATTTTAATTGATCACTTCAATCAATATACATTAAGTCCATTATAATCACATTTTCTCCCCTTATCCAAAATGTTAATCCCTTGATATTTTGGATATCAATTGATTAACCGTTCGGGGACAAAATGAGATATGATTAGCAGATTGGAACATGTTATTGCTCCCCCTCAACTTTTGAGGGTTTATAAGATGATGCCGAGTACAATTATTTGAAAATTTTGAATTTACTGAGAAATTCTTGAAAAATTTATACTCGAGCACATCTTATAATTCACCAATAAGTCTACACTAATAATGAACATATTCACAATGGATAAGATATTACGAGGAATTGACCTTTTTAAGATGAAACAACATATAGATAAATCATATGGTCCTATGGTAGCAGCCGTGTGTTCACCCCCGTAGGTCCGTTACCACCGACAAATCTCTCCAAACTCCTCATTATCCTCCTTGTCTTTAGCCTCTTGTCAATCGCCTGGATCATAGCTCTTGCGTTTGCTTTGTCACGTTGGCTCCAAAAAGTCTGTGGCAAATACGCCATTCTAATTCCCTTGAGGCGATCATTTAGAGCAGATCCTACAACGTCCATCTAGAGTGGACCATCGCTGAACTTGTGTAGTTCGTCAATGCGCATCAATCTGTTCTTCTTGTCTTTATTCTCGTAGATGAATCCTCTTGGATCGGAGTATGGAGTATAAGCATCTTGTCTTCTCAGATTGGATCTGTACGTGTCAGGCTTTGTGAGGTTGAGTTTCTTCTGATAGCTTTCAACACCCAGTTGAAGATCTTCCACACGCCTCTGGATGACAACTCTTCGTGTAAACATTCGTAAGGAGACATTAAATGCAATACGTTCTTCAACGCTGAGATTTGTCACTTTTCCTTGCACGAGAAGAAGCAGCATATCTTCAATGTCTTGGATCCTTAGTCTGTGGAAGTCGCCTTCTTTGAACTTGTAGAGAACATCATCATCCCTTCGTACAGTAATCCAGTCAAGATGCTTATAATCATGCCATTCGACTATTTCAACCTTAGTGACAGCAATGATTCGTCTTTTTGAATAGACATCACGAGCTGATTCCCTTGAGGTCGCAAATGCATAGAACTGTCTTCGCTTTTTGCCCCAATGTGAGATTCCCCAGAGGGCGAATCTGTCGTATTTGACGATCGTTTGACTCCACATTGAGTTAGGCACTAAGTCTTCTATCCATTTGATATGTCCGTAATCTGCAGCCGTAGTCTTCGTTACTGAAGTAGAGTACTTTCGGCTTGACACACCACCACGTGTTATTCCAAGTCGTTATTGATGAGTTATGAAATGGTATAAACACGACACCATGAGAATTGTGAACTAACGGTAAGTGGTTGTCGGCAGATCATGCTGGAATAGGCGACCTTCAGTGTGACTCATTCTAATTTTTCAGTTGTGGACTTTTTGACCTCCTCAACAAAAATATTCCAGTTTCAGTCAAACTCTTGAAGTCCCTTTCTTCAGCTAAATGTTAGGAACCTGCTAGCAAAATCAGGTGTTATAGTTTTGTATATTTAGCCGGTTCAGCACAAAAGTAGAGAAGGTCAAATGTAAGAGTCGGTAGTTCATTCTAACTAGACTCCCACGAGTGTCTTGTAGTGTCAGATTGCTTAACCAAGGTTGGACAGATTCTGAACTGCAAGAACAGACATATTCCCAAGCATGAGTCATAGAATGAAGTCTCGTAGTTGTTGTAACCAATTCAGGTAGATTGTTGAAACCTCTTCTTTCTGCTTGTTCATCTTGGACACCATTGTTTCGAACTCCAGGTCTGCAGGTCTTGAAAACATTTGTAGATTTCATAGCTTCCCTACTGGAGCAGATTGCTAGGCAAATTTCTGAGAGTCTAGATTCCTGTACTGTAGTCTTTCCTGCAGTCTATGGTTGTCGTTTACAACTTAGGATGCACTGGTAGAAGAGCGGTTCCTTTCCGACCTTCCTTCTTTGGACCCCCGTTCTAATACCACAGCGTTAGGGTTCTTGTCATCTCATCTCTGCACTCATCTCTAGTCTTATATTGTGTACTGTATCGCCATATGTATCTAACAAGAACATTCAGCTTCATACGCCTCTACTAATGCCTTGTAAGATGCTGTCTCTGAAGTCTACCTGTTGATAGAGTTGTTTAGCTTCCACTTTCAATATAAGATGCTTTTTTAGCTCTAGTTCTGCAAGATTTGCAACATACATGAGATATGTTGGCTTCCTTTGATGATCGCACCAGAACCTCAAATACTCGAGATGATCGTTAACGAACTTCTTGACTTTTGGAAAATAATTTTGGAGGACTAGAATTAAAAAACTGTCTTAATTCCCTGCCACTGTAATTTAGTAAGAAACGAGTATATTCTGTTTTAACCCTGTAGAGGGAGTGACTGATAATAACTTAAATAAAAATAATCTTATCTGACTTGTTCCTTGATGAATTTCTTCATTCCGTCATCAATTGAATCAAGGAATGTTGATTCGCAGTAGTAGACTCTTCTCGAATTCCTGTCATACCTTCAATTTGACTAGCAACGTCACAGGAGCTTCCTGCATTTATTCGCTATAAATTGATCAACGGTGCTATGGAATTATAGGAGAGCGCTTCAGGCATACTGATTGTTGTGCCTAAGATCTGAGAAGATGTCCATCTAACTCTTTCGCAAGTCTATAATCAAAGCCAAACAACAGAGGCAAATTAGGAACGATTTTGTAGCGAGGACTTATGCATTGGTACGCCTTTGTCAGAAATGGTGATTGGATGTGTTTGAATGAACGTTAGATGCGGGTGTTGGAGGCGATTGATTTGAGCAGTGAATGATGGCTCCATGATGGCTGTTACATAAGTATAGAATTGAGAGAGGTTGCTTCAATTAATATTGTCCAAAAATATCATCAACTCCCAGTATCTTTGGTTTGGATTCAGGCGTGTTGTGAGACGAATCCAGATGATACAAGACGAACTCTGTTGTTTGACCTTCAGGATTAACCGTATTGGGTCACATGATTGCTTCAACATTCTTAGGGTTGCTTGAACCTGGGGTAATATAACATCTGTCATTACATCATCTCTTCCATCAAGATCGGTATTGGTATATTCGACTGCCTCATTTCCTTGATCCTCTTCATATGTAGCATCTTCATCTGTCTTTGCTCCTTCAACATTCGCACCTTCAACTTCATTGTCACTATCTTCGTCATCTGATGATGAAATACGAGAATCATCTTCATCAGGTAATCCTTCTTCATGTATTATACATCAGCCATGATTTTGAGCTTTGGATGTACAAATTCATCACCATCATCATCTGATTCAAGTCTGTATCTGACATCATATCTTCTTGAATTGTCTCATCACGTCATGTTATCATCATCTGAACTTTCATCATCATCGTCATCGGTTATCATCATCCTGAGTAGTCTCATTAACGTCATTTTTACCTGCATCTTCATCATCTTGATCATCATCACTTGATTTCCAAGAGATATCATCCTCTGAGTCATAATCAATGCATCGGAACTCCTGGCGTAACCCCCATTCTTCATCTGCACCAGAACCACTGGGCTATGAGAGTTGTGAGTTTCTTGACGGGCTTTCTATTAGTGATTTAGTTTTGAGTTGCACAGCCTCAGTCAGATATGCCTCAGAGATAGTCTCCAACTCTGTAGTCTTCAGTTTTCCTTTTCCAGACTTCTTTTCTTTGGGGGCAGTGGGAGGCTTCTGTTGAGTGATTGTATCTGTAAAGCTTTTCTTCTTGCATCCTTATGTCTTAGGAGGAATATGTTCCTCGAAGCCAATATCATAAACTCTTTGGTATGATTCAGAGTTGCAGATGTCCTCGTTAGGTTAATGCCACTGCTGTAAGATAGACTCCGTCAACTGAGTTAACTTCATTCCTTGAGATGACATTGATTGTCGTGAACATTGGGTCATCTCTGGCAATAGTGGTCCAATTGAACCTTTTTCTTCTAGGAAATGAAGATCTTTTTTCCCATGAACATAGTTGACGACTAACTTGGTGAATCCGAGGATAGTACATCGCATTGCCCTTCTCGTGTTTTTGTTCTCATCTGAAATGAGTCCACCCCACAGAAGTAATGCATAATCAACGTTCTTCTTATTGTACATACCCCACAAGAATTAGCTTGAGAAAGACGAAGACGGTCAAATGAAGGTATACACACTCGAGCACATTTGTAATTAATATAACAGCAAATGATCTCCAAGGTTGATGGCAGTTTATTAACAATAACGTCATGTAATCATTCCTTCGATCTCCTAGAATGACCAAGACTTAGCTAGAAAGATGAGAATCTCCATCTCAAGTGGTGGTTCTTTAAATACCAAACTTCTTATTACCAGACTTGTAGGGCAAATTTGAAGAATGTCTCATGAATTGATCAAGACCGATAATGGCTTTTCTTGATAGTATTCATCCTTAAAAATCCGGTACAATTGAATATGAACAAAAGCATAAGCCTAGAATTCCTGCATATAATCTCTGGAGTTAAAACATCGCAAATACTTGGAATGCCTTGTAGTAAATGAGTGAGCTTTAACACATCGTAGACCACTGAAAGGGTTGCTTCCTTGAATGTGACATCTGAACTTAACGAAGATTACATTTACCAATCTTTAATTGGCATTCAGCAGGAGCCACCAATGCATCATCCAAAGCAATCTGATCCGCTATTGAGAGTGCCATGAGTCTGTTTAAGAAAGAGTGAGTGCAGTTTATAAGAAAACACAATCATGCATTCATGAGAACCTTTATGACTTTTAGCACTTTTGAAGATCAATCAACATATATAGATGAAAAAAGCGTGTACAGACAAAAAGGCACCTATCCTTACAATTAAGTCATATGTAGTTCACCTTGGTTTTTTTCAAAGCTTTTACTGTCTATTATACGAAACTAAGAGATTTGTTATGAATTTAATCGTAGTTAGAAAAATAATATTGATCTTAGAGTGTGTGAAGCAAAAAATTTGTTAAGAAGCGCTCTTTCGGGGATCATAAGAGTTCCTTAATATAAACACTAACCGTTTCCGGAGAGATCCTTATAAGCTCACACTCGGTGATTCCATAATACCAGGGACATATGAGTCACTACTTTCGGTTTTCCTCAGTCCATGGACCGCCTCAGTACTTGAATCTATGCAATAGCACTCGTTCGATCCAATTAATAGACACTATCGATCGGAATTGTTAAATGAGATAATCCTTTTTTTGCAATCACTCGTTCGATCCACATTAATAGTCACTCGTTCGATCCATACAAGTATTCATTTGTTCGATCCATACAGTCCCTCGTTCGATCCATACAAGTATTCACTCGTTCGATCCTCACTAGGATCCACTCGTTCGATCCTCACATTTAGACACTAGAGAACGAGTATATCCTAACTAAACATACACTCTTTCGACCCTTATGTTAGATTACTAGATTACTCGTACGGATCCTAATCATCGTTTAGACCCTTACCTTAGACACTCTTTGATTCACAACAGTGGGGGGGGGGGGGGGGGGGGGGGGGGGGGGGGGGGTCTCTTTGCCGTTCGATCCATGCAGGTTATTTTCGTCCGACTTATACAAGTTTTGATTGATTGGATTCTTAACTTTGTGCAATATCGACTCTAACGGCTAACTCTTATTCTAGCATATATTAGACCACGATATAACACATTCATAAAACATAAGACATTTATGCATTTATCTATTCATTCGAGAACAAAACAATCAAGAACATGACTAGATCACAGCGAATCATAAAATTTAACTATCCTATACATACATTACACCTAATAATCCAAAAGCCCCCAATCAATTTGAAGATTTAGCCACTTTTAGATTTTAAGAACCCTAATTTCATAATTAGGGCACTTTTTGATCAAAAGCGGCGAAAACTAATAATTCATTAGAGTTTTCGAGTTGATTAGGTGATGATGAACACGATTGAAGATATACCTTAGAGATGAATCGGATTAAACAAGCTTGTTGTAAGTGATTCGATTGAAAAGTGTTTCAAGTGTGTGTTTGAGTGTGTGTTTGAGTGAGTGAAAGGATTTGTGTGAACAGTGATGTGGACGGGTGGGTGAGATGGTGTTAAAAAACGAATTTTATCTTAGATACATTTGGCCCCCCATGTTTACAACTTATTAATTTTGCAAATTAAGTTTTATAAGGTATATTCAAGTTAAACAACTAGCACACATAGTCCTAAATGTTTTATCTCTCGTACCTATAGACATAATCTTAGCAAACTACACCCTAAAGGCATAAACAAGTAACACATAAGGCACAAGTAATCGTTTAAATTCTTTTTCCCTTTTTAACAGCTCATTTGATCATGACAAAGAAATTTGACATTCTCTCCCCCTCAAACAATGACCCGTTTTCTATTTAAAGAGCTGTAGACATTGTTTGAGAAGTCAAATGTAGCGTGAAAAATTATTTTCAGATGATGGAATGATTGTGTATGTGACAAAACAACAAAACACCAAGATAAATAAGATTTCTCTTATTTATTCACATAGATGCACTGAAACGTACACTTATGGATATAGGAAGCACGGGTTGTGATGCAAAGTAATCACAAGCCTTTGCATGGTCATAAAGTAGACCATGCCCGAGAATAAATTCCCGTTGAGAGGCCAAGTTTTCTTTTTGAAATACTTGCCATTTAAGATGATGAAGCGGTTGCTAACTGAAATAATAGCAAGTCAAGCCATTTGGCAATTTATATATGCAAAACAATTGTAACTTCTGCTCGAAACTTCATTTACATGACATGTATCATTGTTAAATGACATTTCTAAGACCGTAAAAGTTATCGATTTCAGAAGAACATGCCATTGTAAAACTTCATTTGAATTTTTTCAAATTTTTTAATTTTATTTTGTTTTTGTAAAAATTTATATAACAGAAAATATTTTTTTGGTTTTATGATTTACAAAAAAATAAAAGTTAAAAGTAAAAATCTCCGCTTTTTTTTTCCTTTTTTTCTGATTTATAGTATTTACTTTATTATACAGGATATTTGAATAGGTACCACCACTATTCATCAACTTCATCTGCCAATTGTTTCAGAGTATCTGGCATAAAACTCCCGCATATCACAGCTTGTTGCTAAAGAAATTCAATTCTTTCTCGGCCAAGAGCTTTAGTGAAGATGTCCGCCCAATTGATATAGCCGTATTGACAAAGTAAAGTTCGAGTCACGACCATTCACACCTGCTCCTTGATGAAGTGAAACCGGATGTCTATAATGCTTTTGATCTATAATGTGTGAACGTTGTTGCAGCATAAGGCAATAGCGCTTTTGCTTATCACAGTACATTTGGAATTTTATTAGAATCCAAAGCCATTTCGTAAGTTAGTGATCCATCCAAATGACTTAGAGGCACAGACAACCGGGACAAAGCACAATATATTCAGCTTCCGTACTGGATATCGCAGTATGCTTTTTCTGCCTTTAGACGACCAGCTTACAAAGTCTATCACCCAAAAGTGTATACTGCCAGATGTACATCATTACGGCCGTGTATCTGACAACCAGCATGATCCGCATCATGCAAATGCTGTTAAGTTGGCAAAGGAAGAATCCTTTCGGAATGACCAAAGACCCCGATGCACGGTTCCTTTTTAGATACCGAAAGATCATTTTTACTGCATTTAGGGTGCTTTTCCCGGTTGGCCAAGCCTATACCCAGGCACACACATATAGGCAAATTGTAGGGTCACGGTCTACTTACGTGGCTGTAATTAAAGGAGGGTGCCATCATAACCACTACGATAGTGTGATGGATCTACAACTTTCCCTCTTCTGTTAATCCTCACCCATTTTTAGACTTCTCCACCATGTGAAGTATCCACTTTGGTCACAAGATTCATAAGGTAGCCTATTTTCAAATGATTCAAGAGCATATTTATATTGGGTTTATGAAGATAGCCTCTAGGACTTTGAGAAATCTGAGTCCTACAAAAAAATGAAATTTTTCCCATCATCGACTCTTGAATTATTGAACCCATTATTTTAGCAAATAATCACCACAGATTATTGAGAAGAAGGCAGCAAAGATAAAATCATCGACATAGATTTATACCAGAGAATTAGTTCGTGGTCCTTCTCTACCGGATGAACAGATAGGATCCACTGAGCCCTTTAGAGAAATACATTTGATATCAGAGTAATGAAGACAAACATATCAAAAACCACCGACGTGGAGCTTGTTTCAACCCATAAAGAGCTTTCTTAAGCTTGTATACGTGGTTAAGGATTTGTCTGGGATCACAAATCCGTCCGGTTGGCTAACAATAATTAAACTTCTCACTCAAGCAGATTACCATTTCAAAAACGCAGTCTTCACACGTCCATTTGAAAGATGAACCATGTTCATGTGAGAAGTCAAACGTTTCTAGAAAAAATTCCGTAAGCCACTAATCTTTCAACCGGGGCGAATGACCTCTCCTCTTTCGAAATCGGATACCCTCTTTCTTGACGATAACCAACGAGCGACCAACCGAGCGTATTTTATAGAATACCTCCCTAACTCATCAAGTTTAACCTTTATAGATTCACTTAAGAGAAGATGACAAATGCATTGTCAGGGAGGAGTGAACAAGTTGCCCAAACCCTCCAGACTTCAAATATCATGAAGTTCCCTTGCATAGGCTTCAATCCAACATGCTTGGGTTAATGCTTCTTATGAGTTTTTGTGTTCAGACTGGAGTTAGGAAGGCATCATAGTAGCTTATAAGGCTTGTTCATTGAAGTTGGAGTCGTTGTGGAAACTACAAGGTCCTATCACAAGCACTCGATTATATTCTCAAGTGGGTGAATTACCTACGTCCATTTGGTCCTATTGTATTCAGAAAGCTTGGTTGATCGGTAGATGCACAATTGGTATAATAATGTCTGAAGATTGATCAAAAGGAACTTCTGGAATTGGAATACCGAAGTACGGATCATTACCCATGTGTGCAACTTCAATATCATGATTATCTTCTTCAACATCATGAGAAATAATAGGAGTTTGAGTTCCTTGTGTTGTATGAGAGTTACTTGGTGAGATGTGGTGCATCTTGAAACAACTGTAGATGATGGAAGTGAACCAGTTTGGATACCCAGCATGTTCAGAGTGGCAACTAACTTCAGGAATAGAGCAATGACATCAGGTGCATGTAAATCAACAATTAAATGACTCATCAAACATTGGATGAAACAACAAAATCCCAGTCAGATCTCGAAGGTGGTACAAATGGTGTTTAAGGAGAAGGTTTTGCATCGAGTGCCTGAACTGATTGGAAACAGGAGTCATTTCAAGAAGATCGGTCCTGAACTGCTGTGGTTCAGAAGCCATTGCGTCAGCTCATCAAAATCAATGTGAATAGTTTCAATGATTTTCGTCCAGGTACGATCTGTGTATTAAATCCAGAAAAGAAGCTTTCTTTGTGGGTGCATATCCAATGAAAATACCGATATCAGCCTTTGGTTGTAACTTGCCCAAATTCTCACTATCATTCGTTGGGTAACAAAGTGCACCAAACACATGTAGATAAGATAGATCGGGTGGTTTGTTGTGCAAAAGCTCATATGGTGTTATACCGTGAACGACGACGTACATGGGGAACCGATTATGGGTGTAACAGGCTGTTGCAACCGAAGACTTCGGACCCTAGACATAAAGTGAGCTAATTGCATAAATAAACATAGTGCGGTGCTGCTTCGGACAAGGCGGTACGATTTCGTCTTCACCAACACCGTTTTGCTGTGGAGAGCGTGCAACAGATGTTTCATGAAGAATTCAACCTTCTCATAATCTTCACGCAATATCTGATAACAAACTCAGTTTTCCATTATCTGTTTCGGATGCGTCGGACGTTTCACTTAAGTCGTACTTGGATCATCTTCAAAAAGTTGATAAAAAAAAGTTGAGCTTCGATCTTATGATCGCAATCATTTTACCCAATAAAATCGAGGTAGTCATCGATCAATAACTAGATGTACTTCTTCCATTGACACAGTATGAAAACGCGACACGCATTGGCCCACATAAGATCCAATATGCAATAAATAGAGTTTTTCTTGATTGGTATCTTCAGATTCGGGGTTGAGGGAGTTTTTTTTTGAACTTTTGCCTAATGCACTATGTCTGAACATAATGATCATGTTCAAACGTTAAAGCTAGGAGAGACCCCGTACAAGTCCATAGTCGTGCAAGATGATTTGATAGAAACCAAGTTCAAGTGATATAGACGACGATGCCAATAACCAAGACTTGGTTTTAACGCCTATGACAATAGACAAATAGGAGAGGAATTGTCATCATATTTCCCAAGAGAGAGAGTATAAAGGTTATCCACCCTCAAGATCCCGTCATAAATCAACACCTTATAAGATTGCGAATGAAGTCATTTGTGTTGATCAAAAGAGGCCACTTCAAGATTGGAATCACAGAATTGTCCCCACAGAAAATGAGATTATTGCCCAATTCCTTCAACGGAATAGACCCATGAAATTGTTAACATTCCCAATCTGATAGTCACCCAAAACCCATTATCTTTGCAACTTGATCATTTCCAAATTTGACAGTACCCAAGAATTTACTGATGAAATTGGTGAGCTGAGAGCGATCTCCGGTCATGTGCTTCGAGCAACCGGAGTCCAAATACCAGAGGACGATTTGGACGACCTGCATGCATTCAAAGAAGTAGATGGAATATTGGTTTTTGTGGATCCCCAGGATTTACTGGGTTCCTGTTTGTTAGCAGACAATGGTTTTAAAACCTTAGTTTTGCTGACAGACTCAGTATTTTTATTCTTCCTAGGTTTCCTTGAGTATACCAATTTAACCACAGGTTTGGGTGATTCAGAGTCTAGAGCTATTGGTTTCCTAGAAGGCACTTCATTAGTAGTGGTAATCCTAGTTAAAGGGCACGCATTTCCTACAATAGTGAAGGTCCGACCGGTAGGTCTCCAAGTATATCCTATCTGAGTGAACACCTTTCCTGTTGGTTTCCAACTATCTTTCTTAGATTTATGCTTCTTAGATTTATATTTCTTAGATTTAGCATGAATTTTCACATCATTCATCGAATTAGAAACACACAATTTATCAGAAGACATGCAATCATCACGTTTAATACAGACAAAATCAGAATCATTTTGTTTCTTGAGATTCTGCACAACCGCAGATCCAATAACATTAACAGTACCATTCTTTTTATTCAAACTAGATTTAACTTTCCTAGAGTGAGCTTCTACTTTATTCTTC
>BQNB010090478.1:0-27134 GCA_026074375.1 Tanacetum coccineum | reverse complement strand
TCAAGAAAATCATAAAACTACCCACTTAGAAGCCGTTAAGCGTATATTTAGATATATTTGGGGAACTACCCACTTAGGATTATGGTATCTGAAAAGAACCGTTATAGAAACTATAGTTTACACCGAATCCGACCATGCGGGCGACTACGTTGATCGAAAGAGCACTAGTGGCTTTTGTACGTTCATGGGATGTTGTCTAACATCTTGGTTCTCTAGGAAACAAGTTGCCCTTACTATCTCCACGACCGAATCCGAATATGTTTCCACCGGGAAAGCATGTCAACAAGCACTATGAATGAAACAAGCTCTCATCAACTACTACATACGACTCAATGATGTTCCAATCATGTGTGACAATAAAGGCGTCATCGACTTAAGTAAAAACCCCGTCCAACACTCTAGAACTAAACACATAGAAATTTGTCACCACTTTCTTCGCGACAACGTCCAAAAGGGCAACATTTCTATCGAGAAAGTTTCATCCGAAGATAACTTAGCCGACATATTAACTAAGCCTTTAAAACGCGAACAATTTAATTATTTAAGATTAGGATTAGGAATGATGGAAAATATACCTGATAGTGAATCTCCATCCTTCCAAAAATGGAGAAATTAATTATTATTCAAAAGATGTTAATTCACATTACATATTTTAGTTACCAATTTCAAATCATAAAAATAATCGAGATTAGAATTTTATTAGATTACAGAAATATCAATAAAATGACCATAGATATTTTCCATGTCTACATGTACAACCATACGTGGTTATTACATGAAATTACGAAATCGATTGAAAAGACGAAAAGAATAATCATCGGATTACAACTCACACTTGTGTTGACGATGTTTTATTACGTCAAAATGTTCATAATGTTTGTGTTATTAGCAATGGTCAAAAACATGTTAAAAGTTAACAAACTCCTAGTAGGATCGACTTTGTTGAAATTCCATAGGGAACTTCACGACAACTTCTACGTTAAGCTCAAAACTTGGACGTCGACTTTGAAAATTTGAACAAACACTCCTTATAACATATATAAGACCCTCCAATTGCCAAAACAATAAAATCAATCCTCAATTTGCTTAAAATCACACCCTGACTGTTTTTTAGCCTTTCACGGATCCACGAATCCACCATACGGAGATCCGTATGTTATTTTGGTAGATCCGTCTATCAGATATAGAGGGTATATACCAGGTTGGAAAAATAGGGACCACATAATATCATTATCCAAACACCCAATACGTACGAAAAATATAAACCCTAAGCCAAGATCATCACAAATCGGCAATTGGAGCTTGAAATCTCAAAGATTAACAACAAATCATCATTACTAAATAACAATTGTAAGTGATTTCATCTTAATTTCTTCTTAATTCCGAGTCTAGGGTTTTGATTTTGCACAAAATCAAATACTTTGGGGATATTGATTTTTCATGTGTTTTATGCACAATTTACACTAGAATATAGTAATGAATAACTATTTTGCTTATCGTAAATACTAGGTTTGCATAACTGACTTGGTTAGTGAAAATCAAATTTTGGCAAAACCCAAAATTATGTTTTTAAGCAAAATTCTGACAACTAGGAATTTTCAAAACAAACGTTGTTTAACAACATTGTTAATACGACGTAAAAATGTTTTCATCGTGCATTTGATCTCGTGAATGTTCATACGAAGTGCACAATTCATGTACAATTTCGACTCATTCAAAATGAGCAATATTAAACTTATGAGTGCTTTAGAGTTTGCTTCTTATTATTATTTTTTGTTTGAGTCAAGCAATCGCACCTCCACATTGTTTGCATATAGACACACACATAGAAAATCTAAAATATGCATTGTTTTGATGATTAAGTCATCTAAACTTATTTTATAGGTGAAATCATGCCATTACCAAATCAAGACGATTACAAACAAACTAAAGTCTATAAACCTAGAATTCATCATTCAAAAGTAATGGATCAAGATATTCAAAAAATGTACTCCACCCTAGAAGATCATCTCTTTCATGAAGGGCGATATGTTACACCTTGAGGCCAACAATATGCTTCATCTTTTTCAAGAATTAGGTCTTAAATCCTTTCAAATGCATGAACCGTTACTTCGTCAAAATAACCAAGTATTTGAAGAGATTGCAATGATTGAAAACATGAATCTTTTTTTTGGGTAAAGGGGAATTTCCCTGATAAAACATGAATCTTGTGGTTAACTTAAATGTGTTACTTAATCTTTTGGTATGTTATATGTTTGTATATGTAGGATTTTAATTTGTAGGATTGTTGGATGATGTACTTGATCTCTTTATGCTTTATCATGTTATGTTTTAAATGCTTGCCTGCTAGTTAGTTTGGGTTTTGGCAAGCGAAATTGGGTTCTGGCCATTTTTAGGCCATCACGGATCCATGGATCTCCTATGCCCGAGATCCGTGTGTGGTTTAGGTATATCCGTGTGAACCCAGGCCAGGCACCAAAATTTGATTTTTCTTGTCATTTAACTTT
The DNA here is from genome assembly GCA_026074375.1 of Tanacetum coccineum. NCBI lineage: Eukaryota > Viridiplantae > Streptophyta > Magnoliopsida > Asterales > Asteraceae > Tanacetum > Tanacetum coccineum. The sequence goes on along the minus strand of BQNB010090478.1, from coordinate 24,627 downwards.
TTCTACTTTATCTTATAATCATGCTATATGATCTTACATGAGATTTTAAACCTTAGGATATATCATATAACAACCCATAATTTTTATCAATGTAATTATCCATCTATTAAATTAGATGCAATTTTCATCAGTGTAATATCTACTTATTATTAAGTACAACCATTTTCATGGAAAGATTTTTGCTTTATTCCATTCATAATGTAACGTAACTTACATTACAAAAGTAAACGTGCTCACGCAACCTACCAATGCCAATTTCATCAACGTTTATGTCAAGTAAACGTTATAATATGTCAAGCAATATGTTTTAATCACCATTTTACTATACGTTATCTATTTAACGTACCTTCCATAACGTTATATCAAAACGGATTTTAAACGTTAACGTTTATAACAAAACCCTAACTATATGTAATGTTTACATACAACACAAAGGTACAAGCTAATAAGGCATGTGTACAAGTGTACAATACATAATATTTGAATTATATTTCCCTCCAAAACTCTAGTACAACTCCTTTAAGCCTATGGTACAACCCCGCAACGCATAACATTTAAACTAGCCATTTTCCCTCCAATTTCCTAAGGTATTTTGTACAACCTTTCTAGTACATGTTACAAGCTTCCAATGCACAATATTAAAACTATGTTTTCCCTCAATCTCAGCCCATAGCTTGTCCTAACCCTAACCCTAACTCGAAAACCCTAAACAACCCGTATACCTTAAAACGAGTTGTTTTTAACTAAAACCTAACTAGCAACACCTTCTCCATGATGAACCACCTTGCTATATCTTGCTAAGCACCAACATGATTCACCACATGCCTATACCTTGCTAAGCACCCTCAATGATTCAACACCTTTGCTAGCCCTCCTTTAAATACTTATCACCTACCAAGCAAACCACCCACATACTTAGTCACCACCTAGCTCGCACCCTAACCACCTCTCATCACCACCTTGGACTCCAAGCTAAACCCTTGCTTAGCACTTCCAAGTAAACTTGGTCCCTACTCTATGTAAACTTGGCCACTACTCCTAAATTTACCTTTTATATACACGAAAACATACATACTTCTTCAATTCACCATCAAAACTTCATCTACACTTTAAAAATCATGTTCTGACATGCATAGACAGAAGAAGAAAGAAGGGTTTAATGCTAAGTAGAAGCCAAGATTTTAAAAAGGAAAGGGTCTTTGATTCATACTTTAAGTGTTCGACCCATTTCATCAATTTTGACCCATTCAAGCTTTTGTAAGTCTTCACCTCGTTCAATAAGCTCTTGTATTGTTTTAGATTATATATCAGCTCCTATACATCCTTATGATCTCATGAAATCAGCCCTTAAACCCTAAAGCTTACTCATTTGGTTTTCCTAAACCAAACGCGCCTTTAAAACCCTAAAAGCTCTTTTTGTGAATCTAATAAGCTATAAGCTATAAGCTGTTGTAATAAGCTATTTCTATAAGCTCACTTATCACTTTTATAATCATTAAAACTTATCCTAAAAGCTCTAACCCATCGGGTTAATTTTTCTGAACCAAACATACCCATTTTGGATTTTTAAGCTCATAAGCTCTTTTCATAAGCTACAAGCTCATAAAACTTACTTATTTTAGCTTATAGTAATAAGCTATAAGCTGCAAAACTAAGTTGGATTTGAAAAATACAAAGTATATGGTTTTTGGACTAGAAATGCAAAACATTTCATGCATAGGGGTATATATTGTAACTTTTGAAATTATTAAACTTTCGGGCCAAAAATGTAATTATCCTAAAGTTAAACTTCAGGGGTTTGTTTTGCCATACTCTAAAGCTAAAGGTTTAAATGTTTAAAGATATAAAGTAAAAGGTTAAAAGTGTAAATTAATATATACCAAGGGTATATATTGTCATTTTCATATTCTCAAGGGTATAAAATGTAATATTTTTATATTAATTATAAAAATATATTTAAATATTTTAAGACTCGATTTTATTAAAGCCCGACACATTTGTCGTTATCATTCGTCGATCGAAACATTATAAATCAATTATGTTATATATTTAACATAATTTATCATCCGCTAGCTTTTGAAGAAACTTAAAAAGATAAAATCTTATCATTTAATCTATAACGTATCACGTTACTAGGGAGTTTCATGTGAGGGGATTTTATTTGGGTAGACATTTTGACAAGTTGCTGAATTTACGATTTAAAGTGTCCTAGCTCCTCAAATATTTACTACATGACCTCTGAATTATGATAGCCCGAACAGTGATACGATATTTTCACAAGTTATCAAACCAAAAACCTTTAAACTTTATGAAATAAAGTTTGTAATAACATCAATCAAACTAAGACTTGACATATTACTCCAGGTTGTGTGACGAGGCTGTTTACTCCTATTTGAATTAAATTTCAAATCAATCAACTACCTTGATAAGGTGAGTTCATAGTCCCACCTTTACATGTTTTCTAAATCCCGTGGGGAGATACATGCTATAAACCATGAATACAAGTGTTTTCCAACTGTATGCTATCCTGATATGTTATTGCCTAAGTTTGCCTTCACTGCCAATATTTCTTAATCATGAACCATTAGTCACTTGCGAGTGAACGTGAATATTGTGGATAGATCTATTGGGGGTGACGACTCCCGTTGGTGTACCCGTACATGGGGTAACCAAACGCACTATATTTGAGAACAAATGATAACTTTGGCAAGTTACCTTTCCTTAAGGACAGTTGTTCCTTCAAGTCGTTAAATTGACTTTGGATGTTAATGTTTGGTTGCATGAGCTTAGGGCAATAATACTGTTTTCCATGATAATTGTATTCGTTGCAATTATTACCACTTATGATGACTTGTATTCAACTATTACATTGCAAACACTGTGAATTTCACTCAACCTTTGTGTTGATCTTTTTAGCATGTTTATCTAAGGTAATTGAGCAACTATGGCATGGAATGGCATTGGACATGAGGACGTCCAAACCTGTTATAATTCAACTTTATATTTTGAAATGTATTTTGGGACCTCTTTTGTAAAAACTTTGATGAATAATGAATGATACCTTATCTTTCAAAAACGTCTCTTTTGAGTCATTTTTTATCATTGTGACTATGATTCATGAAGTAATACCCCATATTAGCTTTCGTTGCTATATGTTAAATATGGGGGTGTTACACCTGCTTCCATGATGGCATTGTGAAGAGCATTCGATGTTTGAGTTTGCAAATTAGTATTAGTATTTGACATTTTGATGTTGTGAATGGATATCGAATCTTAAGTTTGATGAAGTGATTGAGATTGTGGTTTGATAAGGAACTCTAGTTTACGGGATTTTACAAGTCTTTGATTAAACCGAGAAAAAAAGTGAGACTTTCGCGGGATTTTACTAAATCAAGAAGAAACTATAAAGCTAAAGTAGAATTTTTGAGTTTACTTTGAAGTTCTTGTTTATATGAAGCCCGAAGTCAGTCTCTTTCCACCTGATTCGCGGATCGACCTTCACGGTAAGGTCGAATTTTTTTTAGGAAATTAGGGTTTCAAAACAAGACTTTCCTTTCGAAAATGATTTTTCACCGAAAATGGTATTAAATCTCCTCCTAAAGAAATGGATTAAATCGCCTCCTAAAAAAATGGATTAAATCTCCTCCTGAAGAAATGGATTAAATCTCCTCCTGAAGAGATGGATTAAATCGCCTCCTGAAGAAATGGATTAAATCTCCTCCTGAAGAAATGGATTAAATCGCCTCCTAAAAAAATGGATTAAATCTCCTCCTGAAGAAATGGATTAAATCTCCTCCTAAAGCTTTGAAACCCAACTTCTTTACAACACAAAAAGATACACTTTTGGACGATTTTACTTGTACTTATTCCTTATCTAATCCTAGTAGAACCTTAAAAACATAAACTTTAATGATTTTGACACAAGAAATTTGAAATCAAGATTTTGAGTACACAAAACCTTTTTGAACCAAAAACCTTAAAAAAGATGAACCTTTTGATGTTTTTTTTAGATTTTTCTTGTACTTCTAACTAAAACTAAGATAGACAAAGAGGAAAAATGCAAACCTTACAAAAAAATAAATCTTTTGTGTTGGTTCGAACCAAAAGACACGAACAAAAAAACCACACCAAATCACTAAAAACCTCTTGGCTCTTGATACCACATGTTATCCCAAATATATAAGATCCAAACACAACAAATAAGCACTACCAATAAGCTCTAAACACATGAAATAAGCTAAGAGAAAAGTAAAAAGAGAAACTAGAGAGAGAAACAAAAAAGAGAAAATATTAGATTGGGAGGAAACACATACAAATATAACCAACACCTTCTCCATGTGTGGAGAAGGTCCTATTTATACCCTTGAGCCATAAGTGGCGTGTGGGCTTACTACTTGGGCCGGGCTTGGCTTATCTTGGGCTTTGAGCCCGAAACACGGACAATATTAGCTTAACGTCTAAGCGCGTTAATCCCGACTAGCCTATTACATTACAAGACTTAATCTAAACAAAGACGACCTAAACATTCTTGTTTGACTTATAAAAATAAGGCTAACATCGGGGATTGTGTATCAAAAGTTGACTTAGTCAACTGACAGTTGACTTAGTCAACTATGACAAATATTTTCCCCGCCGACATGTCGCCGGGGATTCTTAAGTAGAATATTAATTAATTAATTAAGTAATTAATTAACTGTTAATGACAAAAAATATCTCCGGCGACATGTCTCCGGGAAAAACAATTGGCGTGCCAATGTTTTTGTTGACTGAAAATGGTGTGTGCCCAGAATTGTCGCCGGGGAAATTAGCCGAGGATTCAATCCCCTTCGAGACTTCCCAGGCGTGATCTTGCCGGGATTAACAATCCCCGGCGAAGGTACCAAAATGTCGTCGAGGATAGAATGTTGTAGTCTAATCAAGACTAAATTGGATTGCAATACAAAGTATATTTTTCTTACAGATGATAAACTTATATAAGAGACAAGATTAAGCCTTTTGTGATGTATACAATTACAAATGGTAAATCTATATCTGTATGGCATGCCAAGTGGTGTGATCAGGGGCCTTTGGATAGGTTTATTCATAGCAGAGAGATTCATGATGCTAGAATGAGCAATAATGACTACTTGGCAGATGTTATTCAAGATGGGAGATGGATGTGGCCAAGTGAATGGAACAGTATGTTTTCAAAACTTAGTCAAATTAATGTCCCTAATCTTTCTCAAAAAGATGACACTGCTATGTGGGTATATGAGAATAAGAAGATTGTGCAGTATTCTACAAAAGTTGTATGGTTAACTATGAGAGATAAGTGGCCTAAAGTTGATTGGTGGCATGTGGTGTGGTTTTCTCAATGTAGTCCCAAACAGGCCATTATTTTATGGATGGCTATTCAAGGAAAACTTCTGACACAAGATAAGATGGTTTGGTTCCAAGGTGGTGATCTAAAATGCTCTTTATGTAAAGTGTGTGCTGATTCTCATAGTCACTTGTTTTTTGAGTGCTTATATTAAAATAGAGTTTGGCATATGACCAGTATTAAGGGTAATCTTTTAAGAAGTTGCAACAACTTGGAAGCTCAGGTAAGTCAAATGTTTGCAAGTCCTCTTAAGAATAACAGTTGGCAAATAGTCAATAAACTCATCCTCTCTTCAAGTGTTTACCACATCTGGATTGAAAGGACCAAAAGAACATTTTAGAATGTCTTTAGCGCTCTATGTTGCCATTGTTGAAAATATTACAGATATGTTAAAATGCCTGAGGTTCAAGAAGTCTAAAGCCGTGATTAGTATGGCAGAACAATGGAGTTTGAAGTAGGAAATGAAGAGATTGGTGTCTGTAATGCCTGATTAAAGGAAGATTGTTGCAGCTGGCTGAGTTATAGGGGTGTTTGGGGTATAGGGTATAGTTCAGAAGAGTTTCTTCAAAAAAATTTGTTGCTATGTTCTAAGAACTTGTCTTTATCACTCTGTAAATTTCAACATTGTAGAGAGATTTGTTTCTGCAGACCATTACAACTGGGAAGGACCTTGTACCTTGGAGTTTTTCTGGGTAAATTTACCTATTAAGCCTTATAGATATACCAGCTGGCCTAGGGAGGGTCTGGTTGTCTATTTGGGTCAATTTACAGTTTTAACTAGTTAAATGTACCATAAGGAAGGCCTTCCTATTGTGTAGGGTACCTGGTTTGGGTGGGTAATGCATGTTGATTGGAATAGAGAATGGTGTAAGATGACACTTCTTGGTCCTTTCAATGCATTGTCACAGGAGGTTAGGATGGGTATGATTGAGGGTGTGTGTTTTCTAGCTAGTGATGCATGTTTCTCTCTATTTCTTGATCCAAGTAGTGAGGTTGAGTTGCTATGTTGGGTTAAGGATTTTAGGAAATGTAGCTAGCTTAGAAAGAGCCCCTCAATTCATTGTGAATGGTGTTATGTCCTTCATGATGATGCATATTTCAAGGCAGCATTGATCATTGTGGGTGATGGTTGAATGATCTTTGTGGATCTTGTTATAGGAAATGTAGTCATGGGGGCATGGTTTCTTTGGTGAATATTATGGTGAACTTAATTTTGTGGATTTCTCTGATCTGATATTGGGGATTCTATCAGAGATCATTTGCTGCTTTGTCCAGAGGAATATATATAGCATAGATTTATCATGTCTGATGTTTTGTATGTCTTAAGAGTGTATTGTTCTAGTGTGTAATGTTGTCTGTATGAAGGTATAGGTTTGTCTATATCCTTCTTATCAGTGTAAACAATGTTATATTAATATAAGTTCACCTTTAAAAAAAATAATAAACTTATATAAGTTTTCACTTATCAATAACGACTTATAGATACAAAATCTATGGATATTAACCTTGAGCTAATTAAGATTAATTTGGCTTGCAATATTCCATATATAAGTAGCAGGGCATAGTAACATGTGCTTTATGTTGCTCTTACTTTGGAACGACATGTCGCATGTGGACGCATCAGTAACATGTGCTTTATACTAATAATGCTAAAGTTGAGATAATTGTTTTATATCCCATGGAGACGCGTCACTGGTAAAAAGCCGAGTATATGATCTTGCTGCAAGAAAAATATTAGAAATTTCTGTGGGATGAAAACCATCGAAGAAAAGAGATAAAGCCCGAAGACGGCAAGGATCTGTGTTTGGAGTGCATTGCCAATCTTCTCTTACTTGACAGCAAGGCTCATTCGGCAACGGGAAATCTGAAAATTACGAACAAATGTTATATATTAAATGTTTCTAGTAATATGTTTATCAATTACTGTACTTCGATTTTACTTCAAACTTGATAAGTAATTGTTGGATATGTACCTGCGTTCCTGATGTTTATCTTAAAAACTCCAGTTTTCAATTCAAACTCGAAAACAAAGCTTATTTATTCTAATGAAAATATTGATGATTGTCAATATGGGTAAAATTAATCTTGAACAAAATATGCTCACTTCGAGTTAGAGACACATTTTTTAAATAACATTATGGATCATAGTTTACCTCCTTGTGGTGCTGAAATGCTTGTAACATTTATAAAAGTGAACCTCCCGTCTGAGTTAATATTGTTGAGTTCATCGACAAGACACTTAAGCTTATCGTTAAATATCTTAGCTGCTTCATTAAGGGGATCAACACATAGTTTCCCATGGGTTCCAAACCTCCCTATCTCAGCGGGGATACACCCAATCCGAGCCAGACCAAATACAACAATCTTTCTAGCTCCCAAGTTGTACAAAGTCTGTGTAATACATCAAAACAATGAGAAACTCGAGGCGACCATGAAAAACTGACTTTGATGCCTAAAATAGATAAAATAAGCCCCTTCCAACCATAAACCCTAGATTGTAAGGATCTAAGAAGAAAAGGACATCAATTCACAAAGTCAAATCCATATGGTGTAAATTGTATAGAGAGGACAAACCTAATGAAGTCAAGGCTATACTGGAGTGCACAGGAAGCACAAAAAAAAAGTCTATAGAGTGGACAAACTAATTAATAGTACCCACGGTGAAAATATTGACAAGTGAGACATAAAAAGCAAAAACATTCAATCTATATATATTAAAAGTGACAAGTGCTTTAGTTGGCCCTTTTTTCAGTTAAGAGTTTATTCTATTACAACATGACAATCTCAGCAAATGACTCAGCCATAATATATATCTCTTTTGCAATAGGATGTTTACCATTAGTTGTTCGGAGTATTGTTCTATAAGATTCATCGCATACTGAGTTGGGTCATATATTCGACTTGTATTGTAATAGTCAGGAAAGAAGTAGTTGTTTATGTAATCATTGCTTCCGATATTTACTAAGTAAATACATTTGTTGATGCATGTTGTATCATGTTGCAAGTTCGAAAGACGTGATATTATCGAATCATGATGAAGCAATTGCATATTCAGACTGATCCTTTCACCCTGTAACAGAAGAAAAATAACCATACGGAAATAATGTCTCATTATATAGTTACAACAAAATCTATAAATAGAATATTACATGCTTACGGATGTACAATGAGTATCACATCCAAAATGTTTGGTGCGAAGGTTTTAAGAGCTTTAGCTTGTCATATATTTTAGTTTTTAGCTGGAATCAGTATGAATGAAACCAAAAAAAATAAAAAAATAGTTGGATGGCCTAAGAATTTGTATTGAAGATGGCCTTAAAGTAGAAACTTCAATAGACGGTCAACATTTCAATACAAAATCTCTTTTTTAATTGGAGAAATTATCTTTACTTGAAAACCTATTATTATTTTTTCTTCTGTAAATTGAATGATCAATTAGTCAATTAAATTGCGAGTGACCTATTAACCTAGAGGTTGTGGGTTCAAGTCTCGTTGGAGTCATTGTGAGGTATTATGTGTGAGAATGGTGGTATATATGAGTCAGATGATTATAAAACTTGCCGTTCTAAAAGGAAAAAGAATTGTGAAGAGGTATTGCCGAATATATTCGTTTACTTTCTTGTCTATAAGCCAATTATATTAGCTTATTCACCCTTGGTAGCTATCCATATGTTATGTTTACTGATATTAAATCATTCAAGGGCAAAGTATGCTGTTACACTCTTTAGAGATATATTAGGGCATTTACATATATATATACCTGCAAAGATGCAATAGTTTATGTTTACCGATATTATATCCCTCGAAGGGCAAAATATGGTTTTACACTCTTTATCGATTATATTAGGGGCAATTGCCATCATAAAAGATTTGTATATCATGTTTAGTTATTTTGAATTTATTGTTTACCATTGTGTCAACTTGATACCGAATAACTAAACTTAGTGTATAAACTGAGTAGACCATAAGTACCAATTCATTGAGTATTCAATGAGTTTGTTAGAATTAGTGGTTGCTCTTTAAATAAATGGTTATATCTAAGGTCTTCATATCTTGAGAACTTAAATATAAAATTGGTTGTACTAATTTCATGGTAAATGGTGGTTACCAAATGACTTCCAGTTTCCTCTCGAATGCCAGCACTTCCACTGGCATAGTTTACGCCTTTGTTGATCTGCTCATCTGTTGCAACAGCATATGTTGGAATGTACTCATCAAAACCTAAATGTTCTCCTGTAATTATGGAATGAGATGTTGATACTGATATAATCATTGATATCTTCACTTATTATAAAGATGTCAACCTTTATAATACATGTATTCTGCCTTGGATGAATCCTGGGACCGATAACATAACATTATTGTTTACTTGAGTCAAAGGCAGATCAATCTAAGATGGTTAATTTTACCTAATGTAACCAACATAAGTCGAAATTTAACGATTGATGTTACAAACTTTTCAATATCCGTGCTATTGTATGTATTAATTAGTGACGGCACCTGTTTGTTACTTTATTTTTCCTCTTTTCATAAAAAGAACATATAGATCCTCCCCCAAACATACCAGTCCCACCCCAACCGTTTCGAGGCCTTACAATATGCTCAAAACAAGAGTGATTTATTTAAAATTTCCAAAAATCTAAACATTGGTCTTTGAAGGTTTCTAAATATATACTCAAACATTTGAATGAAATGAGAGAAAGAGATTTACCAATAAGGTTTGCCGAGGTTCGACCATTTGTAAACCTGCCCGAAGCTTTTTCTGAGAAATCAATCCCATAAGGCGGGTAGTTTACTTTAGATGCCGTCATAAGCTGATTGTTGTTTCCACTATCGACCAACGAGTCTCCAAATATGAAGTAACATGGTACTTGCGGTTCCTCGGATTCTACAAATGGTTCAAGATGCAATAGAACTATAAACACATGGACCAAGACTAATATACTAAACTTATGAGCCATGTATAGTGGTATTTAAACAGATAAACGTTGTTCAAGTTTGGAATTTATATTTTATGTTACTTAAAGAAACAGATGAAAGGTTGGCGAAAAATAGTTATGCAAAGTACTTGAAATTTGGTAAAAACATACGTGGTCATTCACTTTTTTTAGCAACAAAACTCCATGATTCTAGTTATACTATGAATTAATAGTCACTATCAGTTAATACTTAGCAACGATACTAGCTAATTAATATATGTTCGCTTAAAATTTGTTGATTTCGCCATTATTAGAACCCAAAGCCGTTTTAAGGAAATAAATATAACCTTTTTCTGATCATATCTATAAGGCGCAAAGGAGTTCTAAGGGATACGCATTCTTATTAGGTAACGTTTGCGTCTAATGGTTTTTTTGTGTTAATTGTTGTGCTTTTTTAATAGTCTAGGTTTTATTTTTTAGGTTTTCTGTTATCGAGTCAGTATATCTTTTGGGAATACTTACATGAACTGATCATTGCTTAAATTTACGATAATGGGTGAATGACCAGTCTAGTATGTTATAACTTCTACTTGATATAAAAAAACAAATCTTTGGAGAACATTCATATAGCTTCTGGTGCAACGATAACTATCTATAAAAAAGAAGCTCATATCGGCACTCGACAGTCACAATGGGAGAGGAAGCCAAAGTTGATGGATTATGTAGCCAATTTCACGTCGGATTATGACACACCAACAAACACAAATACAGAAAACACAAACTAAAATTCAGCATCGTGGTTATTTATGTTTATACTGTAATACATAAAGAATTACTCCGTACTTTATTTCATTAGTATAGTTTAGCTTTTAAGCATACAAAGAAACACAAAACAACTAGAGTCATACAATTTTGTAAATTGTTAAACTGCAGCCAAATGACTAATATCATAAGGAGATGCATCCGTGGCAGAGAGTGCAGAGTATGATCTTGTTGCTAGGACTGTGTTGGCAACTTCAGTAGGATGAAAGCCATCGTACCAAACAGAGAAAGCCCGATTAAGGCAAGGGGATGAGTTTGGAATGCATTGCCCATCTGACCTCACTTGACAACAAGGAACATTTGGCAAAACCACCCCTGAAAAACTCGAAAACAATTTAGTAAATTAACATAATGTACACGATTAACATGAATGTATATTATAGAATAAATGATTTTCGCTTAGACTGCACACGCGGAACGTAACAATAGGAACGGAAGTATATATGATTTTGGGATCAACATGAAATAATGTTGATTAGAAACTGTTTCACTGATCTATTACCTCCTGTAGGTGCTGAAATGCTTGTGATGTTGATGAAAGTAAATTTTGCATCCAATAAATTATTATTGAGCTTGTCAACAAGAGGCTTAAGCATGTCGTTAAATGGCATAACCACATTAAAGATTGACTCTACACATGTCCCATTTGTTCCGGACATTGTAATCTCAGCTGGGGCGCAACCTATAAAACCCAATCCATACACAGCAATTTTCCTAGCTCCCAATCTGTATAGAGTCTGTCATATGATTCAATCACAAATTTAAGGGTTAAATTAGCCAAATAGTTAATCACGAGACATGATATATTAACGATCACACTAACAAATATTAAAACTAAACCTATACGCCTGACATTGAACGTGTCCACATATCAGACCATACTTAATAGAGAAGATCAGAATGTTTACCGTAAGTTGTTGAGAGTATTGGCTAACAAGGACTCTTGCATATTGAGCGGGAGTATATATGCGGCTTGTGGGATAATTATTGGGCATCAAGTAATTGTTAATGTAATCGTTGCTTCCCATATTCACTATATAAATGCATTTCTTGATGTATTCACTGGTATATGTCCTGTTTTGTTGCAAGAGCAACAGACGTGAAATTATTGATGCATGATTACGTAGTTGCTTATCCAAGCTAATCCGATCACCCTGAGATAATGTTAAGTCATGCCAATTAGTATAACACAATAGGAAGCCATGAATTACTATAAATGCAAAATGAAGCCTGCGTGTTTAAATTCGTTTGGAAAGGGGATTACTTGATACTAACAAGATGTAAACATTATTATAAACCCTTCGGATTTTTTGCATTGATGAGTGATTTGCAATCTTTTTTTTTTCTAAATATTCAGAAATAAAATGATGTCTTTTAGTTTTCTCGAGTGGCGATTACCAGATTAGGTCCGGTTTCGTCTCTAATACCAGCACCACCACTACCATAGTTTACGCCAGTGTTGATCTCTTGGTCACTTGCGGTAGCATATGTGGAATAAACATGGAAAATCCAAGAAGTTGACCTGCAATAATATAATCATGCAAATCATTTTGTGAGCATCAATATTTATTTGTTTATACCCCTTGTTTCTACAAGTCAAACGAACACACATTTGTTCATGCTAGAACTTGCCCACAACCGCTTGGTTAGAGAGCATAACAACAATATCGTTTGATAGCAGAAATGTGGAGTATGTGTCGTTTCTCTTTAAAAATTGCAAGAAAGAGAGTGTTCGTTTATAAATACAATATCATTTTTCAAAACGTAGAGAGAAAGATACCAATAATGTCAGCCATGGTTAGACCATTGGTGAATCTTCCACTTACGCCTTGTGGGAAATCAATTCCATAAGGCGGGTAATGGCTTTTGCCATAGTCACGAGTCCATTGTTATTGCCATTATCAACCAACGAGTCTCCAAATATGAAGTAACAAGGGACCTGTGGTTTGCTGAAAACAACAATAATTTGTTGCATCAACAGTGCAGCTATCAGGGCACGACATAATGCGCTGAGGTAATAAGCCATGTTTGTAAATTGGAATACAAAGAAAGGAGGGATATGGAATTTGAATGCCAAATGCATGCTATTTAAATGAGGAGAAAAGGATGGGTATGCGCTTAAATAATATAATTTGTTGATAGGATTTTTATTTTTAGATTTATCTAAACATTTAATATGATTTTAGAACTTTCTTTTTGCAAACTACTTGACATGTTGCATTGTAACCAATCACGTACTAGTTGTTAGTAATCATTTGACCATTCATCTCCCTTTAATATGATTTTGTAGTTTAGAATCCTAAATTAAGATCTATATTCCGCCTAGCTAATAGATAAATTTTTTTATTCTTTTTTTTTTTTCCCATTTTTTTTCTTTTTTTTTTTTTTGTTTTTGTTTTTTTTTTTTTTTTTTTTTTGTTTTTTTTTATTTTTTTTTTTTTTTTATTTTTTTTTTTTTTTGTTTGTTTTTCTTTTATTTTTTTTTTTTTTTCATTTGTTTTTTTTTTTGTTTTTTTTTCCCCTTTCCCCCCCCCCTTTTTTTCTTTTTTTTTTTTTTTTTGTTTGTTTTCTTTTTTCCCCCCACCCCCCCTTTTTTTTTTTTTTTATTTTTATGGGCACTGAACTCCAACCTAGTTGTGTGGGCTCGCTACGCCTTCTGGGCTAGGGGCCATGTAGCCACAAATTGCCGTTCCAAAAAAAACGTACTAGTTGTTAGTAATCATTTGACCATTCATCTCCCTTTAATATGATTGTGTAGTTTAGAATCCTAAATTAAGATCTATATTCCGCCTAGCTAATAGATAAATTCTATGCTTAAGAACGCAAAGTAGTGCATGATGATATTTTACGCGTACATATAAATTAAGAGTGCATAAGTTCATGATGATATTCAATTGCTACGTATATTTGAGTAAATATTAAATATGACGTATCTAAAAGAAGTATGCTGAAGTGACGTCATATTTTACCAAAAGGGCAAAACCCATAAGTTTTTTTGTGTGTACACTGCTTTAAGGGCAAATTGCATAAAAATGTACTAAACTTATACTCAATTTCAATTTAATGTACTCAACTTTTTTTTTCTTAATTTAATGTACTTAACTTTTTTTGGTTGCAAATGAAGACAATTAAAAAGTTACCAGGTCACTATCAATTTACTTTTTCTCCAACATGATTTTCCGGCAACCTAGCATTCAGACGTCCCACCACCACCACCTCCAAATCGATCACTACCGGCACCACCCAAAGTAATTTCGATCGATTTCATCCGTTTTCAACCGATTTCGTCCGTTTTCGACCGATTTAGACTGTTTTTGTCCGTTTTCGATCGATTACGACCGATTTCGACTGTTTTCGACAGTTTTCGACCGTTTTCGATCGATTTGGACCGTTTTCGTCCGTTTTCGACCGATTTCAACCGATTTCGACCGTTTTCGACCGATTTCCACCGATTTCCACCGATTTCAATCGATTTCGACCGTTTTCGACCGATTTTTACTGATTTCGACCGTTTCCACTGATTTCCATCGATTTCGACCGTTTTTGACCGTTTTCATACGTCTTTGACCGATTTTTTTCCATTTTCTTACCTTTTTGTACGTTTTCTTACCTTTTTGTACGTTTCCTTATGATTTTTTAAGTTTTCGTCCGTTTTCGTTCGTTTTGTACGTTTTTCTACGCTTAAATACATTTTTGAACATTTTCAAAAGTTTTATTCGTTTTTATACGTTTTAGTACTTTTTATAAGGATGTAAAGCGTATTAAGACATATAAAATCGTACAAAATGTACGAAAACGAACGCGATGTAGGAAAACAAAAAAAAAGGAGAATGACGTAAACGAACAAATCGTACAAAAATGGACGAAAACGTACAAAAACATAACAACGTTTAAAAACGGACGAAAACGTTCAAAACGTTCAAACAAGCTTGACAACGTAGGAAAACGAATGAAAACTGTCGAAACCCACGAAAACGGATGAAATCAGTCAAAAAGGTTCCAAAACGGTTGAAACGATCGAAAACGGACGTAAAGGTTCGAAAACGGTCGAAAACGATGGAATCGGTCGAAATCGGTGAAAATCGGTTGAAATCGGTCGAAATCGGTCGAAAACGTACAAAAACGGTCGAAATCGGTCGAAAACGTTCAAAAACGGTCCACATCGGTCGAAAACGGTCGAAATCTGTCAAAAACGGACGGAATCGGTCGAAAACGGTCGAAATCTGTCGAAATCGGTCAAAAACGGTCGAAATCGGTCGAAAATGGTGGTGGTTGTGGCTTGCCGAAGGAGGTAGTGGTGGAGGTCGCCAGCTGAAAAATCATGTTGGAGAAGAAGGTAACTTGATGGTGACTTGGTAACCTCCTAATTGTCTTCATTTGCAACCAAAAAAAAGTTGGATACATTAAATTAAGAAAAAAAAGGTTTAATACATTAAATTGAAATTGAGTATAAGTTTAATACACTTTTATGCAATTTGCCGCTTGAAAATGATCATAATAATTTAATAATCTTCAACAATCTTTTCCATCCATGAAGTAATATAAAAATATGAGTGATAAAGTAATATAAAAATAAGATATAAGCGTATATTTAATAATCATAACTTACATTTGTTTTATTTTTTCCGCCCATAAAATATGAGTGATAAAGTAATATAAAAATAAGATATAAGCGTATATATTTTTAAATATACACTAAAAAAATATTGTTTTTTAGTTCAGCATTTAGAAAAAATGTCACCAAAAGTGTAAAACAAATGTCTTTAAAATTAAAAAGTCTCAACAAAAGTATAAAGAATGTGTCACTAAAATTTTCATATACTTCTCCTACATTAAAAAAGTGTAGGTAGACAGGGACGGATCCAAGGGGGTTCCCGTGAGGTTACGGGACACCGATAGATTTTTTAAATGTAATGTTAATTTTTGAGAAAAAAAAACATTATTTTTTCTTAAATGCACACGGTCTATCGAAATGTGTTTCTAGTGTTACGATTAAAAAAAAATTATACACCCGGTTTAATTTGGTCATTATTCCATTCGTGTAGGTAGAAGTCCACCATATAGAAGTCAAATTATAATGCCACAAAAAGTGTGAGAATATATTTATTGCTTTTTAAGCTACATTTTGTACATAAAAATGTCATTAAATCTCTTTTTAAAAAGTGTCATTAAAAAGTCATATTTAGTACCACTTTTGTGTAAGGTGTAAACATATTTTAGTGATACTTCCATTTAAAACGATTTAGATAGGATTATCGAGTATGTAAGCTGTAAGCATTTCAGTAGAGTTTTGACGGCTTTCAAAATGTATAGCCCGTTTAACTGGCTCCCTTTATAGCTAGCTAACTTAAGCTATTTTACTCATCTGAGTTCTAACCTTCGACTATCGAAATCTACCGCAATAATATTAAAATCTACCTCAATATATAGCTAACTTAAACCGTCTTTAGAGAAGTGCAAGAGGTGCGATTGCAAAAGGTCACCGCTTCACAAGAGCCACCAAATTTCATGCACTTCTATTATATATATACACGATATGAGACTCGAGTTTAATTACTTAATGCACTACTCATATATATGTATATTATGTGTCTGCTTAAGGGCCTCTTTGTGATAATGGCATGGGGTCACTAAAATCCACGAGACGGCCAAGCTGTTGTACACCATTAAGTGTTACTTAATGTATATATTTTCTCCAGATTGCATGCCCTTTTTTCGACGAGGCAAATCTTCATAACGGATCCACCATATCCGGGTCACCATGGCACATACAGATGCATGTCGATTTGATACAATCTTTACATACGCGGATCCATTAACCTAGTATGTTATTACTATTACCTTTGCCTCATTTCCAACTATTTTATGTTTCATACCATGTTTCAATGCCAAAAAAAGGAATACTCCATTAACCTGGTCGATTTTGTTTAGTTTATTGATTTATACTATTATATAAAGCATTTACAATGTGGGTCTCATAAAAAATTAAGATAAGGAGGTGCAATCTTGACCATCTATCTTATTTTAGAAGATCACATCATAGAGTGACATGTGTCACTTCTTAATTAAAATATCACTTTTATTTTCAATTTGACATATCCTTTTATCTATTTATTTTTTTTATGATCTAATTTTACCGTATTTTCTAAAATTCCGTGATCTTTAATTCAACATCGTTTTTGATATATTTTATAAATTTTTAGCTTTTCACATTTTTAGTGAGTTTATTTTGAATTTTTTAACAAATTTAACTTTAATTTGAATACAAACTTGATTCGTAAAAGATATATACTTTTGGAGACAATGTTTAATGGGCAAGAGAGTGTGAGTCTTTATACAAGCGAGAATGATGTAAATATGATGTTGCGGGAAAGCTACGGAAACAGTCTTTTTATCACCAAGCGGAGATATTTGATGTAAATAATGTTGTTGCGAGATAGCTACGGAAACTCCAAAATCAAATCGGTATTCTTCTAGCGGGTTCGGGAAGGGCGGAGACTAGGTGTGGGTGGTTGCCGAGGCATAAAACCGTATGTGAGGCAGAATGCTGAGTCTCGCATGTAAGCGTTTCTAGTTTTTTATGTTTTTTTTTTTTATTTGATCGCCGCCTCTTGATATGCCTCTAGCGGGTAAATATCTTTCCAACTCATTGCACCTTACCACTTGCAATTTTTTTTATACTCGCATAACTTTTCGTGTTTTAAAAAAAAAAAAGTTGGGTTTTGGACTTGCTAATCTCTGCACACTCAAGGTAGTGGTTTAAGAGTCCATTTAATAAACGATAAAACTTTTTTATCTATTTAACCAGAAAATGTATTAAATACACATTAAATTAACTTGTAAATTACTATATTTGAACATTATTTTCACTTGAATTAATTAAATCATTCATTTTTTTAAACACATTAAAACCATGCCCAGTGGGCAGAGTTTAGCAAACCCCGTCTTAAATAAAGCATAAACACATACTAGCATGTTATCATCGTTACTAGTATTGCTAATCTCTCATGCATACAAAGAATCTCAAAACAATATATATGTATCTAGCTGTCTTCTTCTATGACTCTCGGGCGTATTGACCAATATCGTAAGGAGATGCATCCTCTGGATAGAGGGATGTGTAAGATCTTTGTGCAAGTACCCGGTTCGCTATTTCCGTGGGATGAAAACTATCAAGATAAACTGATAAAGCCCGATTGGGACAAGGGATTGAGTTTGGAATACACTGACCATCTTCCCTTACTGGACAACAAGGTTTATTCGGCAATGCTTCACCTATAAAATTAAATCATTCGATTACAGTAGCTTTAATAAACATTAGCATCTGTACTTTTAAATTTAATTATATTGTACTGATAATGCAAGTAATTGGAAACTTTAGTACTCCTCTCTTACCTCCTTTTGGTGCTAAAATGTTTGACATGTTAATGAAGGTGAATTTTGCATCAGGTAAAACAACGTTGAGCTCATCAACAAGAGGCTTAAGTCTTTCATTAAATACTGCAACTGCTTCATTGATCCACTCAACGCATGATTTTCCGTTGGTGCCATATTTTTGTATCTCAGCTGGAGCGCATCCTAACATACCAAGACCGAAAACTGCAATCTTTCTCCCTCCTAATTTGTGTAGTGTCTGTCATTTAAATAAAATACAACTTTTGGGCTTACAGATTTCCAAAAACTCAATTACTAGAGGTTGAATATTAACGATTACATAATGAATAAGAATTAATAACTGTTTACAACATTTCTAGCATAATAGACTCAAACGGGAAGATCAGATGTGTACCTTCAGGTGTTGAGTATATTCTTTCTGGAGGACATCAGCATATTGCTGAAGGTTATATCGGTGGCTTGACGGATAATTATTAGGCATCAAGTAGTTATTAATAAAATCATTGTTTCCAATATTTATTATGTATACGCATTTTTTCAAGTGTTCCTCTGTGTTTTGCAGTTGGAGAGCAAGACGTGTAACTACAGATTCATGATTTTGTAGTTGCCTTTCCAAGCTCACCCGCTCACCCTATTGTCACGTTCAACATGAAAAAATATATGATAAATATTTTATTTTAAATATTAAAGATCACGTTAGCTTTTCAGGGATGTTTAGCTTGCGTGGCATAGAATCTCTAAACATGCCTGGATAGGATTCAATGGTTTCAAAATCTAGAGATGTATTCGACCTACGTCCTTGAGTATGGATTCTTCAAGGAGTAGAGATGTTTTATATCATCTATGCCACGGAAACTTCATCGGCTGAGTTCTTTTAATATTGGTAATAATATAAAACGGCGGGTATCAATTTATTTGTCACAAATGGTCCTTACTAGATGGCTTCCTGTATCCTCTAGAATACCAGCACTGCCACTTCCGTAGTTTACGCCTGTGGTGAGATCTTCATTTGTTGCGGTATTATATGGTGGAGTGAACTTTTGAAAACCCAGAAGTTGACCTGAAACAATATGTTGAAATCAGTAACCTTACCATTCTATAATACAGTAGTATATATATTTTCAAACTCAGAGATCCTTTTACGTTAAAATCAATATACTCCAACAAAAAAGATAAATAAAAAACGTGGTCGAATTCTAATGAAAATATACCTCTCATGATGGCTTTAGCATGAGATGATCATAATAGAAGTGTCAAAAATTTCGTGACAAATCTATTGTTTTGATGGAAAACACAAAAACTTTGAATACACTTACACATCATAAAATAACCATAATGTGACGGTTTATTTTCTTCAACG
Source organism: Tanacetum coccineum (assembly GCA_026074375.1). Lineage (NCBI taxonomy): Eukaryota > Viridiplantae > Streptophyta > Magnoliopsida > Asterales > Asteraceae > Tanacetum > Tanacetum coccineum. The sequence continues at coordinate 4,772 of BQNB010090478.1, read as the reverse complement.
TTTATAACAAAAAAGAAATGTTTCTTGTTTCAAGAAATGCTCGAAAATGTATATCGTCAAACAATATGAGAGAATGAAAGAGACCAATGATGTCTGCGATGGTGCGTCCATTAGTAAATCTACCGTTGACACCTTCAGGGAAATCACACCCATACGGTGGGTAATTGGCTTTTGCTGCTGTGTCAAGATCATTGTTGTTGCCGCTATCAACCAACGAGTCTCCAAATATGAAGTAACATGGGACTTTTGGCTCTCCCAAAACTACAAATATTTGAAGCTGCGTAAACCATGCAACGAGAAAGAACGAAAACAATAAGGTAAGCTTACGAGCCATGTTTGTTGGACTACAAAGAGAGGAATGAATATCTATTCTAATGCAAAATGCATGTTATGTTCGACACGTGTGAGATGTGGGCACATGGACTTTTTTTCAACGGTAAGTAAAAATTTCTTTTTCAACGGTAAACATGATTTTCTTTTCAACGGTTATACACAAAATTTGTGTTATATACTGATTTAATTGCGTGATTTGATGTCTAGAATGTTATTGTATATGCCACATAAGATAAATTTATACCTAAACGAATAGCATCAGTTTTAACCAAAACCTTTAGCGATTTCGATGCGCAGTACATTACGACATATTTTTAGCTATATGAACCATCATTTTTGTTATTGTCTTATTTACTCGACATTGCGTACATAATTTATGATAAATACAAACCAGTAGCGGCCCGGACCAAAAACCAAGATGGTCCTTGATTACTCGAGGTAAACAGAATTTAATTGGTCAACCTATCAACTCTACACTACTACACAAACAGCTTTTTCTCACGGCAAAATTCGAGATTTTAAAGGCCGTTATCCACGGATTTTACACGGCATAATTTCGTTTGTAAAATCCTTGTGGGTAAATATTTTCTCATAAAATTTTCCTTAGGCGTTATCTATTTTCACATTGATATTATCGTCACTAATATGTGGGAATATATACCCATGGTTTTTTATGGATATTATCCCACTTTTTCGACTGAAATTTCACGCAAACGGCGACTTTTTTCTACCACATATTTCAAGGGTTTTTTGTCACGGGTTTCACACAAGTTATTTTCCACAAATTTCCTACAGGCACTTTTCACTACTAGAGAAACAGCCAATAGCAATGATCAAAAATCGTTGCTCAGTAGCCCTTTTTCGTTGCTAATCAACCGACATGAACTACATGAACCAAATTTTTTGATTTATTCCAAAATGATAGTTGTACCCACCATTATACATACTAAGTTACAATATAGGGTAAATTGCAAATTATGTCTCTAAAGTTTTAGAAAATTGCAAAAAAACCATTAAAAACAACTTTGTTTCGAAATGGCCACTGAAGCTAACGTGGCATTGCAAAAAAACTACCGAATCCACACCAGCGTTATTTTTCCCGTTAAGAGGCCCCACATGCTATGCATGTGAGGGTATTATCGTCTTTTAATATTTCCTAATTTCAAAATGATAGTTACACTACCTGACAACTATCACAAAACCCAGTAAACATTCCTATATATATGTGTGTTTCATTTTCTTCAGTGAACTTGAATATCACTAGGAAAATCAACAAGATCTTGAGAATGATTAAATTTTGGCAAAATCATGCACATAGTACCCTCATCCTTGATTTAAGTCTCGTTTATGGTAAGCTTATTTTTGTTTGAATACGTTGGATTGTTTTGTCCTTTGTGTAGTTAAGACCATAAAAATGAAAACTTGTTGATGTTTTATGTGTTGCTCATATTCGAATGAAAACTTGTTTACTTTGCAAATCCATAACAATGGTGAATTTACTTCACCACCAGAAAGAAATATCGTTTTAGAGATATAGATTGTTTTGACTTAGTTCATTGTGCGTGTTTTCAATGAACATATTAGAAGAAATGTTTAAGGATTTAGGTTACATAGATGGTAGGATTTTGTTTACGCATTTTAGGATACTCGGGGAGTCATTGGATGAATCTTTGCTACTACTAATGTCTGACGAAGATGTGATCAGATTTTTGGATTATGTTCCTAGATTTAGAGAAGTGGATGTGTATATTGAAACTGATGTTTCATTGGTAGAGAGGCACATGATGAAGCGCATGACGAGTAAGGGTAAGGGTGTGGTGACAGAAGAATTTATGGATCATGATGTCAATGATGTTGTTGGAAAGGAGTTTGATGGTGAGAGTGGAAACAATGGTAAATTACCATTGTTAGAATGGAATCAGTCAACCCAGGATGGGAAGGATGAAACTCTTGTTGATAATGATTTTTGTGTCTTTGATTCTGACAATAAGTTCCCACCACCATGGTCTGTAGAAATAATGATTGCATATAGGACAAAAAGGCTGAGTGTTGAGTTTGAGTTCAAAAAACTAATGGCAGAGATTGACCACGTGTTTGAGTTAGAGAATTCAAGTCAGGATTCCGTAGAGTTTCCAAATGAGGTTAATTTTGAACAGGGGTAGATGAGGTTTTGTATTATGGGCCAAATGAGGTCGATTTTGAACAGGGGATGCAAGAGTTTTTATAATACCCTAAACTATTTAATTAGTGATAAAACATTTTTAACAAATTCGTACGACAAAAATTTACTTACTAAATCATCATGGTCTTTTATGTAAAATAAAATGTTTAAAACTATATATATTCAAAATAAGCCCAAATGGTTCAAACTTACACCCACATTATCTATACTTAGTCAAAACTTGAAACCATTACTTCGTCATCCCTTTTCTTTCGTTGAGTTTGTTTCCCACGAGAGTATATGTGTAGTTTATGTACACTCCTTACACACGATAACTCAAATCTCATCAAGACCTAAATAAATCCTCGACTAAAATTTCTGGCAACACTTATACGAAGTTTGGGGAGCATCATGACTTGTCTTGGGTTCACATGATCATTATATGAATTCTGGGATGTGATCATTGGTTCATGTCCGGGTAGTCGTTTTGGTCTCGTTCGTTGGAGGTGTATAGTTCATGAGTGGGTAGAAGTTTCGGTTACGTCTAGCTATTGTGTACATAGATCTGAGTTTCGGTTCATGCGTAGGATAAAGTTTTAGTTTATGACGAGTACATGTTTAGCTACCTGTGTTCGTGTTCGGTTGGGTTTTTGTTCCATCATATCTCGTGGAATTCAGTTGTTAGTGTTCAAAGTGATGGTTGCGCTTGTGGTCATATTTCGAGGTTCGATTGTCCTTGTCTAGTTTGAGGTATATTTTTGAACCATCAGTTTAGTACATAATCAAAGACTATGTATAGGAATTATGCAAAGAGATCTTGCTATATGTTAACCTTATATATGGTATAAGAAAATTATAATCTGAAATAACCAAATGATATGTCATGTGGCTCACATCAGGTTTTGTAAATCTATATAATGAGGTCAGATTATTTTCTAAATATATGAATCCAAGATATATTTGAAAAGTATAATAAGTCTTGAGGTACATGCTTTTAATTCATTATTTTGTAATTCTGTTAAAAGAAAATGGGTAACACATTAAAGATTTTACATATATGTACACGTTGGGATGTAATCAGTATGGCTTGACTAGCAAAGAATCGGATTTTAAAAATAGCGTTAATATCATTAGAAGTTGGATCTCTGATATATTATGAAATATGTTTTATATAAAGAGTGAAAAAAAGTGATTTGCATGAATAGCCTAACTTGACCTTTAAATATATGTTATAATAATACCACAAAGTTAACTTTCATAACTTAATAAATATACCTTTTTTGAATCTGAATATTTTTGAATAACGTAATAGTATAACAAGTTTGAACCTCTTTTATAATAAACAATGTCTCCTTTGTTTCAAGAGTATAAATTCTAGAATAATGTTTTACTTATTGCGTATAAGCATTTATGTTTATGAACCTTACAATGGATATGTTAGTCATAAGGTAACTATTAGAAGATACAAGTCAAGTTGAGCCGTAAATTATCGTTATGAAAGTAAACGTAGAGAATTTCTTAATAACACTTATTGTACATAAATTCTAAAGAACTATTGATTTAAGTACATTATGACTAACCGTTAATATATAATAAGTAGTAGTAAAGTGTGAACAGCAGCTGATTGCTAAATGATGTTTCCTAATTCATGTAGATTATTTGAAGAAGGAGTTAGTCAAGTTTTTGAATACGTGTTGGTTTGTTTAAGGTACAGATATTCTATCCTTTCTTTTAAGGATTCTCATGACATTTGATCCGTATCTATTTGAACCTTTGAAATCCTTATATATGTTCTCTAGCCTTTGATTCATTATTTGTTTGCTTCCTATTTGATAACTTCATTGAACCCTTTTGAATTCGTTTGATACATGTTTATTCGTTTTGTTTAGACATGATCTTCTTTGGACATAAAATGTTTCGTTTCGATGTGCTATATGAACCCTTTGTTTTGTTCCGATGCCCGAGCTAACTAGCCATGAAGGTACCATGGCCGCGTCATTGAGGCACCAATGGCGTGACACTATCTGTGGCGGTGTGATCAGTCAACGGCGTTCCCTTTTGATTTGATTTGTAGGGAGCGTATGGATGCATCCTAGGTACTTCGTTTAGTTTCGTTTTGGTGCATGGCTTAGTGTGGTGCCAACACCCCATTGCACATTTTTTTGGGTACATGTAGAGATTGCAACTTCCTTGTACAACTTGCTATGATATATATATATATATATATATATATATATATATATATATATATATATATGTATATATATATATATATATA
>BQNB010090477.1:12703-23872 GCA_026074375.1 Tanacetum coccineum | reverse complement strand
TACTATTACAATATTAACTAATTAAATGACCGAGACTCGTACACGTAATGAACGAACTTCCAGTTCGGCTCAATATTTTGAGGCTAACAGTAAATGAATGTTTAAACAAATTGTAATGAGCACGTATTCTCCCCTGAGATTTGTAAAGTAATTGTAAAACAAGTGAAAGAGGGGCTATAACTCACCTCGATGTTGTAGAACGATTGGCAGAAATGCACATATAGCACAACACAAACGGAAACCGGAACGGCTCGACCAAGAAGTTGCAGTTTGTCTTAACGACTAAGACCCCCTAGCCTAGGATAATGTATTTGGGTTTTCCGATGAATGAGTACATCAACGCGACACGTTGATAAAAGATTTAGATTTAAAGTTGTAATAGCTTGGTGGTTGGTTAAATAAATAAATCAAGAAGTAAACGCAAAGTGTGTAATATATTCCGCATATATTACATAATGAAAAATGACCAAGTATATAATTCATACCGTGAATTATAGAACGAGGTACACAACCAAAAGAATAACTCGAAGCGTATATAATACACGACATGTGTTATACCTAAAAGGTGACAATTAAAATAAAATGGTCTAATTATATAATACTTTCCAAGTATTATATGAGAAAGATGATAAAAATAAATGAAACAAAATAATTCGACACGCGCCCGGATATCCCCAAATGATGTAGTAAAAAGTTCCTTTATGAAGATAACGCACGTTTTAAAGTTGTGGAGTAGATTGATAAAATCTCTAAAATTATAGCTTATGTTTGATTATCGGGCCTTCACGATTTAATATTTCTTAAGACATTTCAAGATAATAAATAAAGTAGATTTGTAAAAAAATTTACTAAGCGTAGCAATTTATAAAAATCTCGGCATGACCTATTCGTTCATATAACGTTTTCTGGTTGGTTATTTTCTTTACACTATATATAATAAAATATATAATAAAATATATAAATATATATAATCTAAAAAAACAACACAAATCAATAAAACCGGGTAGTAGTATAGAATGTTCCCGGGTCGTTTATCCCCAACGAGGTTGTGCTGGAAAATCGATACAGTCGGAAGATTGGAGTTTGAAAGAGTGTTTGTTTTTTATTTTTTTTTTTTTTGATTGTTTGTTTTTAATATAAACCAAAGGGCCCCCCACCCAACATCGTTTTAAACCCAGATCCAAACGCTCCCCTTGGTGCAATTCTGTTAAACCAAACACACCCCTTCGTTGCTAAACCCACAGCCAAACGCACCCTAACTGTGGGAACCATATAAACAAACACGACCTTGATGCTACCATGAAACCCAACACACCCCATTACGGTTGCTGCTGAACCACCAAAACAAACACCCTTCGTGGTGTGTTTATCGAAACTAATACGCACCCTAATGGTGTTTCACAGCCAAACACACCCTACGTTGTTATAACCACAAAACAAACACTCCAACTGCTGTTAAACGCAGGACCAAATGCACACTAATCTGCTTCTACAAATCTAAACGCACCCTGTTGGCTGTTATAAACACCAACCGCACCCTGATGGTGCTGAATCGAGCAAACAGACGCGCCCTATGATGTGACTGACGAAACCAAAAACGTAACTTTTGTTAATTACTGGTTCGGGTCTCGTTTAGGCCACTTAACGGATGATTTAAAATGCGAAACTTGCGCCATTGTTTTCTAATTTAATTTTTCCAAACAAAATGAGTATCCTGTGACATATAATTGTTTTATAATTCTTTTATAAAATATATTTTATATCTTTTATTTATTTGGTCCATTGGGTTTTTGTCGCGAGTAAGCTTTGTCCGTAAAAAATGAAAAATGATTTTCAACGTTCGCCGTTGTTAAACAATAAACGCTATTGGATAAAATATTAACGAATTTATTAATTATTTTTATTTAATAAAACGTGTAATTATATGAATTTAAATCATTCTTGGGTTCGGTGGTTACGTGTGTGTTCAAAAATTTTGCGGAGGTGTTTTAGTCATTTTCTGCCTGTTTTTCGTGTCTTCGGTCAAAACTAAAAAAGTGTTCGAATTATCGTCTTTACATCAAATTGCTTTTAGAGTCCGAGTTCGTGAAACGTGATTTAGTGGGTGTTTTTGAAAAGTCAACTTATGCTAACATATATCTTTTTCGTTTTCACGTCAAATTAAGATAACAATAACTTTGCACATGAGAATGCATAATAATAAATATGATTTATTATTTAAAATATGTTTTGAAAGTTTTACCGGTTACGCGGTAATTGCTTTTATGCGACAATAAAAGACCAAAAGTCAAAAAGTCAAGTCAGACCAAAAAGTCAAAGGGTAAAATAGTTCTTTAAAAATTCAAAAATTCTCGGATGTTACATATCCTATGAAGATGCATTTGATAGCTCTGGATTCTAGTTTATTTGCCATGTCTCGTTTAACGAGGGCCTCACAACCCCAGACCTCAAGTAAGATAGGTTCGAGATTTTCCTGTGCCATATTTCGTATGGAGTCTTATTAACCTTCTTGGTTGGAACCATATTGAGTATGCGTGCAGCAGACTCAAGAGCATAGCCCCAAAAGGACATTGGCAAAGTAGTTAGACTCATCATCGATCAAACCATGTCAAGAAAAGTTTGATTTCTTCTCTCCGACACACCATTGGTTTGTGGCGTGTAAGGGGGAGTAAGTTATGAGATAACCCCATGACTCCTCAGATGATCTAAAAACTCTTGACTTAAATACTCGCCTCCTCAATTCGATCGAAGCGCTTTTATAGTCTTTCCGAGTTGATTTTCTACTTCGTTTTGGAAAGTCTTGAACATTTCAAAAACTTCATGTTTATGTTTAATCAAGTAAACATAACCATATCTACTAAAGTCGTCAGTAAAAGTAACGTAGTAGTTAGCACCTTCTCTAGACGTGGTTCTAAATGGTCCACATACATCACTATGTATGATAAATACAAAATATTAATTAAAAAATAAAAATTTATAAAAAATATAAAAAACAAAAAATAAAAAAAAATTATTATTAATATTAAAAATACAAACAAAAATAATAAAATATTCACTATTAACTTAAATAAAAAAAAAAAAATATTTGATAAATAAAAATATAATAAAAAAATAATAAAAATATTCCTTTAAAAAATTATTAAATTAAAAAAAAAATTAAAGAAATCCAAATCTTTATATAATTAATTATGTTATAAAAAAAAAAAAAAAAAAAAAAAAAAAACAAAAAAAAAAAAAAAATGGGCCACCACTAAATCACTATGGATGAGTCCAAGTAGATCATCAGCTCTTTCAATTGCATGAGTGAAAGGTTTTCTTGCCATCTTTCCAGATATACAAGATACACATACGTCAAAAGACTCATCATCAGTTGACTCAAGAAGCCCATCGTGTTGTAGCTTCGGCAATGTTGTTTTCTGTCCCCCTTCTTTCCTTTCCCCTTTTTCCCCCTCTCCTTGTTTATATGGGCAAGACAAAAATGCCATAGAAACGTAGAATCCAAGTTTTGCTTGGATTTCTTGTTGCTACATGTATATATAGAATGATCATTACATACATGATCATGCATATCAATTCCAAAAATACCATCACGTAGAATAGCATTAAAATAAAATAAATTATCCTTATAAACTGAAATAGCACCATTATCCATAAATTTATGAAGAAAAGCATTATCCCATAAACGTGAAAGAGAAATAACCCTTTTAGTAATAGAGGGTGCAAAATGACAATTGTCTAATACAAGAATCATTCCACTAGGGAGGGTAAGATCAAAGCTCCCTATGGCTTCGACAGCTGCACGGTTGACATTGCCAACGTACAAATCCAAAGCACCTTTATTCATTTTCTAAATTCCTCTAAGCCCCTGAATTGTATTACAAATGTGAGTGCCACAACCAGTGTCATAAATCCATGAATTACTTTTAGGGAATGAGTAGAGTTCTATAGTGAAGATACCTGATGTGCCAAACGTGTTGGCTTTGTTCTCCTTCAACTCTGCCAAATAAAGAGGACAGTTCCTCCTCTAGTGTCTAATCTTGTGACAGTGATGAAACTTTGCATCCTTGGCACGATGCTCTTTTTTAGCAGGTGAGGGGATCTTATGCTTGGGGTCATAAGCCAAATTGCTCTTGCTCTTGCTCTTGCCCTTGCCTCTTTTATTTCCCTTGCCTTGTGCTTGCGGTTTAGGTTTCTGGATTTGACCTTGCCTTATAGCTAGGACAGCAGGAGTTTTCTTGGGTATACTCTTCTCTGCAATTTTTAGCATGGCATGCAGTTCAGGTATAGTCTTCCCCATGTCGTGCATGTTATAATTTTGCACGAACTGGTCATAGTCCTTTGAAAGTGAAGTAAGAATCAAGTTCGCCCTAAGAACTAGAGGCATGGGATAGCCGAGTCGGTCCATCTGATCCAAGTAGGCTTTCATCTTCAGCACATAGGTGCTAAAAGATTCACCTTCCTCCTGCTTGCAAACATGAAATGCCTTGACAGTTTTAAACAGTTCTTGCTTAGCCTGCTGCTGGAACATAGTTTTTAGTTCCTGTAGGATCTCAAATGCGGTGCGGCCCTCCAAGTTCTTTTGGATCTCGGGGGTCATGCTCACTAGTATAAGACAAGCTACTTATTGTTCAGCAACCCTACGGGTATAGGCGTTGCGAACAACAGCAGTTGCAGTGGCAGGAGGCGCTTCAGGTAAGGCCTCTTCCAGGTGGTGCAACTTTTGTTCATTCCTGAGGACAATCCTCAAGTTGCGATACCAGTCTAAAAAGTTGCTACCATTCAACTTCTCTTTATCGAGAATTGACCTAATTGAGTTGTTGTTTGTGGTTTTATTTGCAGACATCTACAAAATAAAGTTTAAACTTTTAGTATTTTCAATAATTAATCCTTTTAAATCCTCATTGAGGTTCCACCATCACACCAGTTGATCTGCTAGCAATGATAGATTCAATAGGTAGGTGACGTTCACCAATTGTAAAAACCTGTGCAATTCTTATACCATATGGGACTCATGACATTAGTAACCAAGTAACTAATGTCAAGCTGGCATATCTAGTCCCATCCTTGCCTCGGGTTAAGGATCTCACCCGCTTAAGTCGATTAAGTCATTCAATTTGAGAAATATGAAAATATGTCTAGGTCTCACGCATAGAGAATAATCACCATGGGTTACAATTCACCTACGGTCTCACGCAGAGTAAAAAGTAATTGCAGGTGAACTCAATCAATTGGACGGCACGACTTAAATTTGTGACGGGTATTAGTTTTGATAAATACGTGAACAAAAGTGTGTACGAGGAAGCATGCATTCATCCTTCATAGCACAAGTTAAAAACCAATTTTAACTTAAGTCTAATCATTTTTTTCTTTTATATGTATCGAGTTTTCCATTTTAAAGACTAATATGTAACCTAAGTGGAATAAATATTAGTTGGACAATACATATATTAAATAACAAGCATAACAAATTAAGTGTTATTTATAAAAATAAAGATTTAGTTTAAAATCATATTTAAACTTTAAACTAAATCAATGATTTAGTTTCTAAAATTGGTTTGTGTTTTATTTTTAGTTTTATAAAAACATTTGCATGTTATATACATTCCATACATATATAAAAGCAAACAAAAACAAACACAACAACAAGTATGCAAAGCCTCAACCAATGAAAAAAACTATGCTTGGTCTCGTGAGCCATCACAAGAACCAAGGATCCAACTAAAGGGTTAACCAAACAACCACACAGAGGGCTCCCACTTGCTCCAAGACCTATTAAAAGCAAGTGGAACCCCAAGTGAACAAGATACCCAAATCTGCCAGAAAATTTCAGCTGTCTTTATGGGCTTGAAACTCCTAGAAGGAATCTTCCCTAAACTGAGCTCCAGTTGAAATTTTTTTATCCCTATGAGTTGTGAACCTGCACAAAAAAATTAGGCTTCTAACTCCTTACAGAACTCCAGGAAATCCATTTTTAGTAGAAGTCACTCTAGCAGCTCTGAATTTGACTTTTCGCCTTTAACTCTTTCGCCATTCGAATCGAAACAACGGTTACAATATTTTGATGACTAAATAAACTTTACCTATCATCTAACTACTGTAATGTGCCCAAACAATGTCTACAACAAAGATTAAAATCATACAAAAAGAGCCGAACAATGGCAAACCCAAAACTGAAAATTAAATGCGAACACTAGCGAATCAAGTCACATATGGTCAAGGTTTTCATCGGCTTTGCATACGAAACATAGTAATACCATAATATCATGTGTTAACAAGGTGTTAGCTAAGTCCATGGCCAAACATGCATGTATTTTCCATGGAAACAAAGTAAATAACAAGAAATAACTTGTTAGCCAACGAATCAAAGAAATAAATTAACTAGAATTAAAACGCCGATTTGGTGCGTGTAACCTATGGCCTTAGGGTCATTAAACACTGATTTTAAGACCTTATAATTATCATATAATTATTGAATTAATTACCCCAAGGTCTGATTAAAAATTAATTCACGAATCGAACCGAAAAGCGCGATTTAGGCCATTTTACACGTACCCGATAACTAAAACAATTAAAGTATGCATAACAAATGGCTATGGGATCAAAAATCACCGATCATAAGACCGCTTAAGGGTCGAATTTATTTAGAAAAATAAGCCCTAGGGGCTGTTTTAATAAATATCTTTGAATCCATCAAAAGCACGCGTTTTTAGTAATTTTTACGCATACATGATAATCATATGACATCATATGATGGCTCGTGATACCACTATTGGTGATTTGATAATGAAATAACATATTATTAACAATTAAACGCAGCGGATAAATCACCAATCAACGGATCCATAGAGTCATATGATTAATCAAATAAATAACAACGATTATTACCTTTGTAGTGTGATCGGTAGAATCAAAGAACAACCTTCTCTTGCACACGATCTATCCAAGAAACCAAGTGACCAAAGCAGCTCACCTCTATGAATATCCACAATACACTTCACCGTATACCTCTTGGATGCTAGTCCTTAAACCCGTAACCTTAGATTAGACTTTGAATGAACAAGAAACAAAGTGATTAATCAAGAAAACAAAAACTCTTGGTTCCTATTTTTTATGTTGGGGCATGGGGTTTAAAGAGGAAAAGAAGGGAGAGATTTTGGTAAATTGTCATCAAATAAATGAGGAGTTAATCCCTTATTTATTGACTAAAATCTTGACCAAATAATGAGAAGATATCAATCAATTTATAACATAAAAATTGATCTTATTCCCTCCCTAAATCACCTCTATAGGCCGGCCCCATATAGGCTTCAAATGGGCCTCCCATTTTTTTCCAAGTCCAATAAACTATGTACATTACTTAGTTATTATAAGCCCAATATTGATCCTGAGTTACATAGTTTATTTATATACCGTGAATACAATAAACACGCTATATACAGTAACACCTCAGTGTATATTTATGTGACCTCATAGGCTCACATGTGTCCAGCCGTACATTATATATTATGACATGAGCATACTCCAACAGGTTGATGATTGATTTGTTCATCCTGAACACTTTTTTCTTGAGTCCCTTCAGTGTTTATAAGGTTAGGAGGACCTTCAACATCCTCAGTGTGAGGTGTGTCTTGCTCATTTGGAGCAATCACTTCAGGAACATGATTTTCTTGGGTGAGTTTAGTAAGTGAACGACCATGAGGAATGATGTAGTATGAAAAATCAGAATTTGCTTGATATTGTCTAGATGGGTCATCTTCCTGAACAAATTCATCAGGAGAATATCTAGATGAGCCATTAATTCCAATTTCATCTACTGAGGTATTTGTGAACCTGATGGCTTCAATACTCTCATCAAATGTAACATGATAAGTCTCCTCTGTTTGTTGTCTTCTTGTGTTGAAGACTCTAAAGGCTTTAGAGTTAAATGGGCATCCTAGAAAATATTCATCATCAGCTTTTGCATCAAATTTTCCTAGATGATCCTTGTGATTATGAATAAACACAAGACATCCAAATACATAAGAATAGGGAGTTCTATTCTTCCTTTCAGTTATACCATTTTTTTCTTGTGTATAGGGAAAAGAGAAGTTCTAAGAAATTCCTTTCTCATCACAAAACTCTCAAGCTTAGAGATTCTAAACTCAGTCCAATTATTAGTTCTGATTTGCTTGACTTTTACATCATTTTGGTTTTCAACCATCCTAATAAAAGACATGATCATTTCAGCTGTCTAACTCTTTTTCCTGAGAAAGTGAACCCATGTGTACCTTGAGTACTCATCAACAATGACTAGAGTGTATTTCTCATGATTTATGAACAGTGGACTGATAGGTCCAAAGAGATTGTTAATACAAATAATGTCTAAAAACGTTATTTATATTTTTAACTTCTTTACGTTTTGATAATCACAAAATGCAAAAACGTTCTACGTAAAATTAAACGTAAACAATTTATTAGTCATAAATTTCCATTTCGTCGCAAATCACTTAAGGTATGAGTAAACAAATGCTTAATTTGTTTAATGATCAAAGTAATTTAGTTTTGTCCTAAACCTTACATTTTTATAAAATATAACAAAATATTTTTACAAAAATAAATTGGACAAAATATTTTTGTAACTATAAGAAATGTTTTAATTTAAATAAATAACTTGAAATCAGATTTTTTCCCCCAAAAGAGAAAAATCTACCTTATAAAAACCTTCCTTGAAAAGGGACAAACTGGGAGCGGCCTATAAGGGGCCGGCCCATTTATAGGTGTCGGCGGCCCCCTTATTGATAAGGGGGCCGGCCATATCATTAAGGGGGCCGCCTAAGCCTTTTTGCTCCAAGTCTTATCCTATAAATAGTGGACTGTCCCACGAATTTTTTCACCTTTTGCACACTTATTCTTTTTGTCTTAAATCAGCAAACACATTTCTAATTCTTCTAAAACCTTTGATCATTTAATTAACATAAGCATTGTTTCCAAGAGATTACATCTTTCTCTTCAAGTGAAGAGAAAAAGGTGGGAATACTTGTAATCGTCAAGATACGAAGTATTATAGTTTAGGTTGTGTTTATGTAACGTTGTTACGATCAAGATGTACTTTGTAATTCATTCATATCTCTTAAATTCTTGTGTAATAGCTGGATCGGGTAGATCGTATAAGTATTTAGGTGAGTAAATACTTGTGAGAGCAGTTTGTATTTTAGGCCTCAAAATACAAGTGTAAGTGGAAGATCGGTTCTAGCTAAGATTAGAACTCGACATTAGGCTTAGTGTCAGAAATTGGTGTAAGCCAAGTGTGTACGGTTTTCTTCACCTTAAGGGAGCTTGTTGACATAGTGAAGTAAACTCTCGAGTTGGATACTCGAGGAGTGAAGTAGAGCAAAGAGGAGATTCGTTACCGGATCACTATAAATCTTCGTGTTGTGGTTTGATCATTCTACTTCTCTCTTATCTCATATTTATTAGTGTGTAGATTAATATTGTTTATTTACATACCTCGATTGTTCAAAAAATATAAATAACATTTTTAGACATTATTTCATCCTCACCAGTTGGTTCCCAATGACATTATGTTAATACAAATAATGTCTAAAAATGTTATTTATATTTTTTGACTTCTCTACGTTTTGATAATCACAACATGCAAAAACTTTCTGTGTAAAATTAAACATGAACAAGTTATAAGTCGTAAATTTCCATTTTAACGCAAATCACTTAAGGTATGAATAAAAAAATACTTAATTTGTTTAATGATCAAAGTTATTTAGTTTTGTCCTAAACCTTTCATTTTTATAAAATGTAACAAAATATTTTTACAAAAATAAATTAGACAAAAGTTGTAAGTATAAGAAATGTTTTAATTCAAATAAATAATTTGAAATCAAATTTTTCCCTCCAAAACAGAAAAATCTACCTTAAAAAACCTTCTCCGAAAAAGGACATATTGGGAGCGGCCTATAAGGGGTCGGCCCCCTTATAGGTGCTGGCGGCCCCCTTATTGATAAGGGGACCGGCAATATAATTAAGGGGGCCGCCAAAGCCTTTTTGCTCCCAGTCTTGTCCTATAAATAGTGGACTCTCCCACAAATTTTTTCACCTTTGGCACACTTATTCTTTCTGTCTTAAATCAGCAAACACATTTCTAATTCTTCTAAAACCTTTGATTATTTAATCACATAATCATTGTTTCCAAGTGATTCAAGCTTACCTCTATAAGTGCAAGAGAAGAATACTCGTAATCGTCAAGATACGAAGTATTATAGTTTAGGTTGTGTTTACGTAATGTTTTTACGATCGAGTTGTACTTTATAATTGATGTGCTGTTTGTCGTTGGGTATTATTTATTATCAAGTTTTACATTTATATTTAGCCGACTTTACCTAAAAAATACTAACGGGCAGTGTACCCGATCAGTTGTAGATTCGTTGGTAAGTAGGGTGTCGATCACTAAGAGCGAGAGCGTTAATTCCTAAGTCTACCAGTATTTTAGTTGTCTATGTTAGTTCCAATCTAGGTTAATTCTAAATTAGTCCTAATTCTAAGGTTTAAGGGGAGGTTCAGTCTGAGAGACTGGCATGGGTTTGGTGGTAACTTAAATCTATTTTAGTCATGATAACATACGCAAGCTGATAACCAGAAGATAGAAGAACGGTCAAGCCTATTAATAGGAAACTGTATTAACCATGATTAATTAGATATAACGCTGGTTTTGTTTATTAGTGCAATGATTGTCTTATTGTTGTCGATATATCATTCCTAGATTTAGGCGGTACTTCTTTCTAAAACCTAGACATGCCAATTATGTCACACTTAAACACATCCGCATAAAGCAATCGGGGTTGATTATAACCTATCTTAGGAGATTAATAATGGTGATCTTATTAAACCCTAGCTCAACGAGACTTTACTAACCTACTGCTTAACGGCTCTTTATATACTAGTAGTCCACTGTCCGGGTCTTTACCAATGGAATCAGAGCGTTATTTGTTGATCCCAGGTCACCTGCTAGTCCAACTTGTTCACTAAACCAATGGCAAAGATAGGTTAATATTTGTGATCCTATGACTCTAGATATATAAATTGCTATATGGAGAGCTATCTCTGTAACACCCCCAAAATGGGTCGCAGCGGAATAAGGATCCGGGGCGTGTTACTTATCAGATCAATAACACAAGATAA